>PQXK01000189.1:0-75082 GCA_004786245.1 Botrytis hyacinthi | reverse complement strand
TTATTACTATTACTATTATTTCTCGTGCTTCAAAACTCCAACCCCCTATTCATCATTCCAAAACATTCAATTATTTATCTCCAAAAATTCCCTTCCAATATGTACTCAATATCTACTGTAAATTTTATAATCCTTTAAATTTCAATTTTTGGTCCATCTTGTCAAGATCCCCTCCAAAAATTCCTGTGGTCAATCCCGCCAATCTTGCCATTATTGTTTGCGTAGGTAGTTCTAAACTTTTTCCATCCTGATACGCTTTCTTTGTTCGAATGTGTTTGCGCCTGCCTATCCTTTGCGCCAACTTCATTATCCCATACATTCGAGAACGAGATCAAGCCAACCGTACGACCAAATTCGACATCAGCAACAAATGAACGACCGGTCGAAGATCTGAAAGAGATATTGAGAGTGTAGCTCGTGGGGTCAGTCAGGGTGTATATGGTGGTGGTGCTGCTACTACTACTGCGACTGGACAACGAGTCGCAAATATGGACCTCCGTTCAATCATCAATACGGAAAATGGTGAAGGGGCTCGATCGAAACAAAATGCGCCGACACCAGTTACTCCAATTCAGACGGGTCCCCCATTAGGTCAGGGACAACAAATCTACAGGAATTATAGTCATTCGTCGCAAGTCTCGCCAGGTCCGGGCAAACATGGCTCACAATCACAAGAGTACGGTTCACAAAATGGTGGGCCTTATGCATCGCCAACTACCTATCAATCAACTCATCTAAATCGACCGCCTCCTCCTACTCCCATTCAAGCTCCTCCTCCGAATGACCTTCGTTCTCCAACAGATTCTTATTCGGCCCCCTCACCTTATCGGCATACTTCCACTTCTTCAATAAGCATTGCCGGGAGTGGTCAATACCCGTTCCCGCAAAGTCTTCAAAATCCCCAAAGCCCTGCTCAACGTCATCAATATCCTCCTCCAACTTTTCATCAACCTCAAAGAGAAAGTTATTCGCAGTCTAATCCACCTCCTCATTTACAACAACAACAATATAATTCACACGTTCAATCATCGCCAGTTCCACAAACACCTCCGATTGGAATACCAGGGGCAAGTAATCCCTATTTTCAACATCAAAGATCACAATCTTCACTTTCGAATTCTACACCCACGTCAGCGCACAGTCAGCAGCAGCAGTATCAAAATCAACTCACTCAAGATAGTCCTATACACACAATTCAATTACCGCAAAATCAATTTCCAATACAACATCAACGGCAACAATCTCACCACTCTCAACACTCTCAACCTGGAACTCCTTTAGGTCCTCCTTTACAAACACAACGCCAATCATCTGGCGCATTCATACAACCGACTAGTCCTTATCAGCAACGAGCGGTACCCACGAATCCTTTCAGCAGTACTCAATACAATCAAATCTCTCCCGCGCCAGCGAACGCTTCGATTCCACCCCGAATGCCAACGACTCCACAAAGTGCTTACGACTCTCAAAGAACCTCAACAAGCTCCACGCAACAGAGATCTTTGATTGAAAGAGAAAGAAGCCTCAGTGTCAGCCCCAAAACACGTCTACCTAGTGAGACAAGAGGAAATTCAATGGTTCAGCAGCAGCCGGAAGAATTCAATAATTCTACCAAGCGTAAATTGGAAGATCGGGAAATGTCTTTTGAAGCGCCTCAACGAATTGAGCAATATGAAGTTAAACCACAAATGAACGGCGATCATCGATCTAGCTCTACCGCTGCTCCTTCTCCTCAACAACCACCACCCAGAAAGAAGATTCGTTATACTGAGCCACCAATATGGGCCCGAAGTGCCAAGGGGGTAAAGGGTCTAGGCCGCAAGAACATCAACGGAAGACAACACACTCCTCAGCCATCCGCGCAAAGTCTACCAGCTACATTGATCAAGCAAGAAAGCAATGGTATGCGTCAGCCATCACCAGCAGTTCCTCGGCCTGTTACAGGAAATGATTATGATTGGGATGGTCCTCTTGGTCCATGGGAGCCGAGTATATCTGGCACGAAGCCACCTGCGGAGATAACGAGACTAGTGGCAGACTTTCTTTACATGCACGTTGTTAATCGAGAAGATACCGGAGAGTTGGCCAGTCATGGTGTGGAAATTGAAATTGAAGCAAAGTTAGGACAACTTGTCAGTAAAGAGACGAATGTGAGATTGAGTCTGCCAGTTCGATCGGAAACAGTACTTTTGGATAATCAGTTTGTTGCCTTCAAAAGTACAATGACAGAGGTACGTTACACGAATTTCATAACATTGCCCCGCTAACATAGGTATAGGCTCAGCATAGAGGATTGAACGAATTTTTAAATAAAAAAGTCCAGGAATGCATGCCAAGTAATGGTCAGTCGAAACGACGTGTTAAGATTGACTACTTACATCGGCGTGAGACGGACAAGTTTTATGAGCTTCCTTCTTCAATGCATAGCACTTTACCTCCTGCTCTACGGGCTTTACTTAACCCGCGTTATTCTGTTAAAGTTCGTGTTACACATGATCAGAAGACTGGTGAACCTCTGGCCAAGATTATCAAAGCTCGAGTAGCAGATTTGGATCTCTACTTCCCTAGTCAAGCACTCGATTGTCGAATTAGTATAAACTTCGAAATGAAGTTTGATGGGAACGTAGAAGAACTCATTGTTTCAAGTGATGGAGCTCAAAGACCGGATCGTAACAAGGATCGTTTGAGTTACAGGCAATCGCATTATCAAGTGGACCTCACTCAAGTCACTCAAAACTTGGTATCAAATGTGAGTCTTTTATGCACCTACCCTCACTAGGATATCGACTAATCATAATAGGGTGTATCTCGAACTGAAAAAGAACACGAGCTTGAAATTGAACTCTCAGCAGCAGCTGTTACTGATCAAGGTCTCAAAGCTAGACATGGCGAACCAAACGATTATTTCAAACTGGTTGATGGTTTCATAGATAATGTTCGATTATTGGCCAGAACAGCTATACCCGTCTAGGCGGTTCTGGTAAAGCTTTCGTTCTCCAGACTACATGAAGTCAAACACCCTTTCTTTTTCATGGCACTTTTGTTTCATCATGGCGTTTGGGAATGGGGAAAAAATTCAAATGGGTCACATCATAATGAATGTATGGAAAAGATAGCAATGATATTTTGGTGGTGATATCTTATTTTCGACGAAAGGCAAGAGTAGTCCCCAGATTTACTTTTTGCAAATATTCTAGCTGCATTTCGGAGCATCATTGGCTGGTTGCACATGGAAGGAAATAGTAATTTGGTTTTGAAGAAACGGAGGCTTTTCATGTTGTTATTATTATCATTCTTATTGGGAGGGACAGGGAGAATTTGGGAGAGATTGATCATGAGGATGACTTTTGATGATGGGATGTGTAGATGAATAAAAGGGGTGGAAGGAAGGCCTGTTATACTTGATTGATAGCTAGCGCAATGATATGATCGCTAGTCTGATACGATATTATGCCATGCATACCTAAGTAGGTAGGTATATATGGTTCGTAGATTTTAAATGTAATAATGTATGTCGTGCATTTGTCGTGGGGCTTGCTGTAATCGTTTGTGCATGTATGTGTAGGTAGATACCTACTAGATGGATATTGTATCAATCCCTTTTCCCTTTTCTATCTTTCTATCTCTCTCTCGAAGTCATCCTAACTTCCACCCAATGTAGCTCCCAAATCGAATCCGCATTTAACTCTCCTCCCTTCACCTTAAGTTCAGTATCCCTCCCTCTCCCTCGTGTTCGACTATCAACTCTTCATGCTACTCTAATCTCCTTCTCCTCCCGCCCCCCGTCAATCTTCAATCTTCTACCCCAGAATCTCCAAACCTCAAACTCTCAAATCCTCAAACCACCACCCGCCGCCGCATCCTCTCGTCCTCTTGTCCATTTCTCCATACCTCTCTCTCCCCCTCTCTCTAATATATACATCCATCCATCCATCCATCCATCCATCCATCCATCCCCTCACACATTGAAATACCACTCAATTATATTTTGGAAACTACTACATCATATGTCATATATCACATATCACATTCAACTACCTACTTGTAATTGCAAACTACGGAGTATATACTGGGCATTGGTCTATTGAAGCAGCATAGTTAGGAACTGCAAATCTGAGATTATGAATCCCGCACTTTGCCATCAGATAGATGTGATGATTCTGCATGGGAATAGATACACAATAGCATTAGATCAGATGAAAACCATCGATTTTCAAAGTGCGGGGGAATTTAAATTTCTGAAGATGAGTTGATCTTAAAAATTTACAGCTATGCTTGCTTGTTGAAGAACAGAGAGAGAGAGAGTAAGTTTATCTGTCGTTGTTGTTTCAGATAGATGTGAAGACGTACATCGCCAAGAGGAAAGTCTAGAACTTTGAATATACTATGAGTATACTTGTACGGCCAGATGGTATGCATTCCGAGACCAAATGCACATACCACAAAATGATAATCTACAAGAGGACGGACGAATCCGCTTTTCTTAGTGGCGGAGTTGCGTTACGCATCCATCTTCTGGCAGCACGCTGCACGAAAACTGTATTGAATACCGAGAGCTCGGTTTTCATCAGTGTGACGACCCACGCTGCCATCCACACATGCATGCATGCATACATACATACATGGAATGGAAAGCTGATGGAATGAATCCACCGTGTGAAAGGAGTCTAGAGTTTATAACATATTATTCATGCTTGCCGCAGGAAATGGGGCAATGTGCGAGTACGAACGGAAGAGCAGATCCCATAAAAGTGTCTATATTGTATGGTAGTCATGAGAAGTACACCGAGGATCCCCATATCAACTGCAAACTCTAACACCAAACTCTATTAGGAATTTCGGTAACCATTGGTGGAGAGAGATGAACATCAACCAGGCTCCGGAAAGTAAGAACGAAAGAGGGAAAATATTGACAGAAATAATAATTCTTCCAAAGTTCCCAAAGGAGAAGAATTATGGAAACTCATTAGCTGTAAGCGCTGGAGCGGCTCGAGAGCGGTTGCGAGAATATAATCATATAATCATGTAATCATATAATCATATAAGTTAATCATACTAGGTATAAAGTATGACTACTAGGTAATGATAAATTATAAATACCTTCGTTGCCGTCTTTGCCAATAGGATGTCACCCCCTTTTTTTTTCAAGTTCGTAGGATTTTACCGGCTTGGTGCCGCCTTGAGTACGCACCTCGTGCACATCTACTAGGTACATAGCATAGTCAGGAAGGAACCCAGTCAAGTCACTACCAGACTAGTACCAGTACCAGGAGCCAGTATGTACCTCCTTCCACTCTTGCTTTTTCTACCGAGTATTCAATTAAGGTTCATATGGTCGAACCTTCTTCCTTGCACGTAAACGGTTTTGATGTTGTTGTTTGTCCTGATGGAAAGTCTCGATTCGCTTCCATTCCTGCCTGACCTTGAACCCCAGCTGATGAATGGATAGAGACAGAATAATCATCGTCGTCAACCAAAACTCCAAAGTCCCCAAGGTCCAATGTAAGCTTACGAATCCACGGGCAAGCCTTCCACCGGCGATCTTAACAGTTCTGTATCTATTCTGGTGAAGGAACATGCTTGTGCAGAATAATACGGAGGGGAGGATTCCAAGTTTTAGTAGCCCCGCAGAATTTGCCAGCATTGCTATGATCAATATGTTGTCGAAGTGCCTTCTTGCTTCAACCGTTAGACGCCCTTAGTTTAACTAACATTCTTCCCTTTTGATCTCATTCCTTTCCTTCTCCCACAACTCTCCTCACTTTGCTGCAATTTCGTTGGTGCGTCAAAAGGCCACGAAAATCTTGCGCATGTAGCTCTCACCATGTTGGTGTCTTACACAACTTTGCTGTTCAGAGAGGATGACCACCACCAACAAAAATATACAACCAGACGTGCGCTTTCCTAGAAGCGACGATAAGAACAATGCGACTATTCGAAGTAGTGAGATTTTACCGATTCGTCGAATGATCGCGGTAGATAAATCGAAGAATCCAGCACTACAGAAGAAGGAAATCAAGTTTCGTGCCAGATTGCCCAAGGTCAAGACAGGATGTCAAAATTGCAAGTAGGTGCTAGCTTTACTATTATTACCATCGCCGTTACATCATAACTAACAAATATATAGAATCAGAAGAATCAAGTGCGACGAAAAACTACCCGGCTGCTCCCGCTGTTTTAAATTCGGAATTTTATGCAGTGGATATCCGAAACAACCAGAGAAGATCAAACCAAATTCTCGTCAAATTGTGCCCATTTTACCCAAGGGGACGATTTCTGATATCGCACAAGGATCTATAATTGAATTATACCTTGGACCTCGATTTACGGAAGAGCTTGAGGGTAGGTATTTCAAACACTTTTGTGAGAATGTTGCAGCAGGATTAGCAGGCCCACTTCAAACGAGTGTTTGGTCCGAGATTATTCCTCAGGTGTGTGAAATCGAGCCATATATTGCACATGGCTTAGTAGCACTGGGTGCATTCAGCAAGTATAGCAAGGAGATGGTCCAAGGGGGCGAATCATCAGATGCCAAAAAGCACTTTGAATACGCTTTGCGAGAGTACGGGAAAAGTCTACGAGGTATGCAGAAAGCAATCGATGGAAATGTGAGCCGGAGTCCAAGGACAGCTTTGATTGCGTGTATGATAGTTTTTTGTATCGAAAGTCTACAAGGACATCAGGCATCCGCTTCTATACACGCAACCAATGGCATCATGATGCTTTACGATTACTATCAATCTTCAGCAGCCGGCACCGAATTCACAAAAGAGAATGTCTTAGGACCTGAACTTCGAAGAGCTTTCACGGATTTAGACTTACAAGTTTTGCACTTCCTTGATATTCGCCCACCAGCTCACCACGTTATCATAAAGGAGCAGCTCAATCGATACCATCTTCACGGAGCCCAAGTCCCAATTTTTCAGAACATCAAGGATTCTTACGAGTATTTACAAATGATCATGAGAAGGAACCTTCATTTCATCGATATAGCGAGGAAATTACTTTTGGAAACTGATTTTCAAGAGCAATCCACAAACTTTTCACCCAAAGATTGGGAAGGAGCTGCAGATTTACGCCAAAATAATAATCCATGGACTCAGCTAGAGCCACGCGCTTCTCGTTCTCCACCTCCGGCATTACGCGATACTCACTCATGCGGTAAAATCTATGGGGAGGAAGAATCTGCAGCGATGCCTCAAGAATCTTTGAATCCGACCGATTCCAGCGTCGAAGGTGGCTTTGCGGATCCCTGTATGGATCGTGTAGCTGCGGCCCGTTTTCCACCCGAAATTCTACGAGAACGCGATATCTATCTGGCAGATCTGATGCATTGGGAAAAAGCATCTGAATCTATTCTTCAAAAATGTCTCGCATCTCCTCACCACTCGCAAGAATTTCGCACGGCGGCTCTCCTCAAAGCTCACGCCGCCGCTAGTGCCATTCGGCTCCACGGCTCTTTTTTCATCGATGAAATTCAATACGATCAACTTACTCATTATTTCCAAACTATCATTACTTATTGTACATTTCTCCATCCTTATTACAGCACCTCATCCTACCACACGAATCTGGGTATCTTAATGCCACTCTTCGAAGTCGGTACGCATTGTCGAGCTAAGATATTGAGAGACCAGGCAATCGCGATGTCTTTTGTGAGTAAAGAATATAGAGAGGGGGTATGGGATAGTTACGTCGGCGGATTCATCTGTAAATGGATTCGAGATCTGGAGGAACCGTGGCGAGATGAAAAGGGACTGATTCCTGCGAATAGAAGAGCAAAGATTGCGGGATTGAATGTGGTGGTTGAGAAGAGGAGGGCGCAGATGTTTTGTTCGCAGAGGATTGGCGTAGGAGTGGAAAGTGTGACGAAGGATATTATTGTTACTTGGTGATGGATGTTTTAAGGGTTAGAGGCGCGAAACGAGGGAAAGGGGATTTGCACATGAATCTTGGATCGAGGGTATATATATCGTCCTGGATTGGATTGGATTGGATTGGAATGAATGGTCGTATGTAATGTAATGTATTCATTGTGGAATAACGGCGAGTGTGTATGTATATAGTATATATAGTATAGTATAGCATAGTATGATATGACATGACATGATATGATATTGGATTCAAAAGAATCCCAAGTCGCAAAGTAGAAGTAGAAGTAGGAGTAGGGGTAGGAGTAGAAGTAGATGTCTGGAAAACTAACCAACCAACCTCATCGAAACCAAAAATTACAGCTACACATACAGTACCTCAAGCAAATTCCCCCTCTCCCCGGTACCTATGTTCAGAAGAATTGTTATGCTTAAAATCGGATTGTGAGTTTTGGTGTTTCCTCTACTTTTACTTGGTGAGAGAGAGGGATTATCTATGTATCTACGCCTAGCGATATATATGAGAATGTACAACTAGAAGAGAAGGGATAGTCGTTTCGATAGATGATACATGCACATACACGTGCACATGCATAAATGCATACATACAAGTCTCAGAGATGAATGTGTTTTACAATTTTAGCACAAAACACATATACAAATTGGGTATCATTCCATTGAACTCTAACAAAAAAAATTACTCCATGCCCTTGAACTTCAAGATTCCATTTTCGACCGGTCCTTTCTTTCCTCTCTTCTTCTTCTTGCGTTTCTTGCGACCGCCATCTTCCTCATCACTGCTATCTGCCTTGGCATCGCTATCATCACTGTCTTTTTCCAATGCGCGCTTTCCACTATCACCCATAACCTCGTCATTATCCTCAATATCTTCTTGCTCTTCTTCTTCCTCTTCTTCTTCATCTTCCTCAACCCTTTCGTTCCAAACTTTAACCGTATCTCCACCTCCAGAAATCAGTCTTCCACCAACATCAAATCCAACCGCGACAACCGCCTCAATATCATCATGTTTCATATCCTCCACAACCCCCTTCGTCCCCCCAACCCTTACAATCCTCACACTCCCATCTCCACATCCAACTACCACACATTTCCCACCATATCCACCCTCCAAATCCTCCGGCATCGCAATCATAGCATCCAGACTCTCGCCCCCCGCCTTTCCACCCCCATCAACAATAATCCTCTCGCTCTGATCATCCCAAACTCCCTTTTCCCAAAGCGTAATAACTCCATTCCCATTTCCTACACAAACCTTTTCTCTCCCGTATTTCCCTCTCGCAGGTAACCCGCTCACAAAAACACTACTGAGTAATTCCTCTTCCTGATCCTCACTCTTGACAAGCACTCCTCTCCTGAGATCCGTAACCGCTAATGTAGTTCCTCCCGTCGTGATCCACTGTTTGCTAAACCCGCTCGTACTCATTTCTGTGGGTGGGAGCGGTGATAAACTGGATATGTAATCATCGTGTGGATAATGTGTTTGAGCCGGTTTACCAGATTTGAAAGAAGAATTGTCGCGGAGGTCGTAGAGATGGAGAGCGCAGGAATCGGTGGCTAGGAGGAGTGTTTGAGGGGAGAGGGCGTGGAGAAGGGTGGGAGGATCGAGTTTATCGGTGTTGGTATTGGGGATGCGAATTTTAGAGGTTACTTGGCCGGTAGAAGATGCGGCGGCTTTGAGGAGGGAGTCGGTGCCTGCGGAGTAGAGAACTGGGGGTTGAATGTTAGTATGTGTCAATTGAATAGTAGAATGTTAATTGATATGCAGATTTGAAATGAGATTCCAATCAAATAAAAGCATGGGAAGAAAATGGAAACAAACCTTCACCATCATGACTATACCCCAATGTCCTACAACTTCCCTTGTGTCTCCTAGTTCTCCATTCCGTTTCAATGGTACTGGTTCCCGTGCTCACCACACTCGTATCTCCATCTTCATCCTCAGTAGCAGCATCAGGAGGCGGTAATCGATAACTTTGTACATGACCAGACGAAAGACCAACTGAGAGGACAGGCTCGGTAGGATGTAGAGCTTGGGTGAAGAGCTCAGAGCTGAGAGGTAAACTACAGAGGTTTTCAAACATGGTGGTTAGATGTTGATATGATTCCTAGAGGACTATAACATTATCTCATTGAAATAGGATCGATTTCGGATTCAATTGAAAAAGTTGGAGGGGCAATTGAATAAAACTTTCTTTTTCATGAAAGAGAAATTTTGACGAGGCTGGGGACGGGAAGGCTAGACTTTTGCGACGGAACGGGACAGGGCTCACCGGGAACTAAGGCAGGCCGGCCGGCACCTTGCTGTTATCTAATCTGTAGCTTCTTTACTCTATGATCAAATATATCTACATCATGCAGCTCACAGAATTCATTATCTAACAAACTATTCGGATCCTTCATTATTGAATGAAACATCTCCTGAACACAGACTTTACCACACCATGAAACTCTGTAAACCATCCAGGTTACTCAACCTCCACCCATTTCACACCCACCAATTCCGGTTTCTTCATCTGTAACAACAAGACAATCTCACTATCCCAAACACTCTTCTCCGCTGTTTTCCTTGCCTCTTCAATACTCTCTCCCTTTTCAGGAACCACCTCAACGCGATGCTTCCTAAACACCGAAACCATCGTCGCCACAAATTCCACCTGGCCGAATTTTTTCCCCGGACACGCGCGTGCTCCTTCTGACCAAGGAACATACGTACCTTTCTGTGGCGAGAAGGGAAATTCTTCTTCTGGTGTCGATTTGTTTGGTAGATGTTCCTCCTGGATTCGAGTTTCGGAGTCGGATTTCTTACTGAGAACCCAACGATTAGGTCGCCAGATAAGTGCATCAGAACCCCAATATCTCGGATGCGAGTGCATTGCGTTGATATTGGGTATCACACGCGTATTTGATGGGATAATGATGGTTTTTCCATTGAGTGTAAGAGGTTGCGGTTCCGCACCTGTTGATTTAGCGATTGCTATTAGGGGTTTAAGAGCCGAAGAGTTTCGAGCTGGAGTATCTTTTAGTTTCTTTCCATCAATGTATGGATGGGGAAAGTAGGACGTACCAGAACGGCTAGACAACGATTCAATTTCGGATAATACTCTTGATATTTCGATTGAGTATCATCATAAATAACCACTGCGTGTATCTCCTCGCGTGACCATTCTTGAACTTCCGGATTAGCAGCAAGGAGATACAAAGCCCGATTCATCGTGATAGCCATAGTATCATGTCCAGCAAAATTATACACAAATATATTGCCATACACTTCATCCTGTGTTAATCCTCTCCCACCCATACCCTTATCTCCCGTCAACTCAAACATTTCATCAGACGCCATGATTAGCGAATTAATAAGATTCCGACTCCCAGAATTTCCTTGATGTATAACCTCTTTCTCCTCTCTTACCATGGTCTCCATATGATCCCTAAAATCCACACAAGCTTGACCCAAACGACTAAACTTCTTCGGCAACCATTTATTGCTGAGAAACTTCGATCCAAAAACTAAAATCATCAAAGCATTTTCCAAACTCAAAGCCAACGAATACCGATAATTTAACATATGGCCCTTCTTAGGAGATTCCGCCGTCTTTGTAAATGAATACGGCTTACCAAACCCAGCGCCCGAACACATCAAATTAGCCAAAACTCCCTCTCCCTATCGAAAATCCCCAAAGAAAAACCTACCCAGCATCTCCGCCGCTCTCGGAAACCCCTCTCTCTTCCGAAAAATCTCCACAAACGCCTCCTTCTCACAAACATAAACCCAATTGAACCCCGGCGTCACAAGCACAACCGCACCTCCCTTTTCCCTATGCACACGATGCTTGACGTAGTATTCCCAGCCCAGTTGGAAATAGCGCGTGATATCGCATTCGCCGTATAGGAGACGGGTGAGAGTGTGCATGGTTTTGGGGGTAGAAAGGGGGGTTGGGGTTGGGTATCAGATTCAGAAGAATAGGATGAGATGGGTTTGTTGTGCTCTTATCTCGGTTTTGTAGTGAGAAAGAAAAGGAGGAGAGAGAAGGGAGATCCGAAATGAACGATGATTTTATTGCATATGAGAACCAACAGCGCCATGTGTTGGTTAACATGTTGGAGACGGCACCAATAACCATTAGGTTTCAGACTTCATAACTTTACTGCATAAAAATCGATGCAGAGCATGATTGATTCACTTGATTGAGTGTGTATGTCAGAAAGCCTCGAAGCTGTTTGAGTCAAGGTAAAGCTTGCTTAAGCGACACTTGATTTTATTGAAGATTTCAATTTTCAATCAGGGATAGAACAGATTTGAAACCTGGCACCTATGATACCTTGATAATAACAAGAAAGCTATACTATAGCCAGAAAGGATTCAAAACGATCACGATCGTCAATGAAAAGTACATAGTAAACAAATCTATATTGCTAAAATCATCATCGTTCATTCATTTATACACTGTGGTTTAATTACATCAAGCTAGCCTCTTGTGACCCCCAAAACAGCAACATTCCATCCTATTTGATCTTGCAAAAGCCAAGACAATGTTTACTTGATTGTCAAAACAACAGCTAGCCAATGATGAGAAGTATGGTCAAGCAGCAAAGCATGTTCCTCAACCAATGCATGCAATTACAAACAAAATTGCATTCCCGAACCTAAACTCCCATTCATATTCATAAATCATTCAAATCTGACCTCACAATCCACCATCAAATCTTTTAGCAAGTGGACTTCCCACCTTTGGTGCCCACTGCAAACTCTTCCTCCTAGCAGCCAACAATCTCATCATAACACTCTGATCTTTTTCCTTCCTCAAGAAACCCATGCCGTCTCCCGAGTTTCCACTTCCACTGCTCTCATCCTCATCAAAGTTCACAAACTTCTTATTTCCACCTGGAGCTGTCATCTGCACCAATTTATCCTTCTTAAAATAATAAGGCGTTTGGGCACCTGGAGTTTCCGCACCCCACAATCCTTCTTCCGCATATGCACTGATTGTTTCCGGAGCGGGCGTAGCGGGAACAGGGCTTAACATCCAATTATCGTCACCCAATTCATCAACTTCACCCTCTTCATTGGAAATAGGCGATTTTTGCCACTGTGTCGATTCTCTTCTCTTAGATTTGAGGTTGAGTGGTGTGGTATCCGGATAGGTCAAGGTTGAATATGTAGATTTTGCAGGTACAGTTGATGGAACGAGGGTGCCGTTGAGATTAGCAAGTGCGCGAGGTTCCATACTCTTACGACGACGTGCACCTCCTCGAGGAACCATGGTTGTATCAACTGCATAAGAAGCTTCATCGAGCCATTGGTTTTCACGTTCGCAACTATTGATCTTGTTAGCGAACTGGTACAAAATAAGGTATGCCTACCAAAAAGAACTAATAGACTCACTCTAAAACCCAACCAACACCAACACAAGAAACTACTCCTCCAGTTTGTTTAGCCTTCTCGAGTGTTCTCTTTCCACCATCTTTGAAAACTATATGAGTAATTCCAATTTTGCTTTTGTCATCACTGTTTGGATTCCATGACCATGTCTTAACGCATTTGGCGCCCATCTGTGTAAGCAATTCGGTGAATAAACCACTAGCATCGGCGCCTTCAGTGGTATGTACATCAACAAAAACTACAACTCCCTTCAAAAGTGCTGTGTTGAGATCGGGGCGTGGTGTACGGGCTGGTGTGGCAACTGTGGACCAAGTGACAGTCTCTGACTTGATAGGAGTAGAAAATTGTTGGCTATCGGCATTCTCAGTGGATTCTTCTTCTTGTTGAGATTTAGGTGTACTCTTGGATGGTGAGTATGAGATCACGGTATTGTTACGAGATAACGAGCTAGCTGGGCGTGCAGCTGGAAGTTTCGAACTACTAGCGCTTCTCTTCGCTTGTGATGGCCGCATTGGAGTTTCATGAGCACCTTTGAGTGGCACTTTTGCGACGGTATGGAATGTTCTCTCGGTCAAAACACGCTTGGGGGTCGTGAATGCTGAAGCTGAAGCTGCTGGTGCAGTTGGTGATTGAGGTGCTGGTGCCAAAAGTGCGGGATCGATTAACATTTCATTTTCATCCCCATATTCTTGGCTAGCGTCAGAAGGACTAGGCTCTCGCTCAGGCATTGGCTCTCCAAGATTGCCAATGATCGTCGTTTCATGTTCTTCATCTTCGCCGTTTTCTTCGTTGTCCTCTGCAATTTCAAGTTCTTCATCTTCGTCATTTTCCTCGTGCTCCTCTGCAATCTCATTTTCATCATCATTGCCTGCTTCGAATGCTTCGGGATCCAGCATCGACAACTCATCAGCTTCTTCTGCGAGGTCGAGATCTTCCTCTAGGAGTTCAATATCCTCGAACTCTGGCTCACTGGTCTCAGCTTCAAGAGCATCAAGTGGAATAGATTCGTTTTCGGCCATGTTGAGTTCCTCTCGAATCTTCATCTCATCCTCGAAGTAACTACTCTTAGCTGGAGAAGCAACAGCTGGAGAAGCTGTAGCCGTATTCAAGTCGGCAAATACTTCATTCGCTGATACCTTTCGTGCGGGTGAGGCAGGGTCAGCAATTTCATCCTCGATTTCAGCAAATTTTTCAGGGCTTGCAGCCATCCAGTTACTGAGTTGTTTTGCTAAAGGAGTGAAACCAATCTTTTCCTGATTGAATCTACTTGAAGATCGCATCGCTGATTTGATTGTAGTCATTTTAGGGGTCTTGTTGATGTTACCAAGCCGGACTGGTGTTGCAGGAGAAGAAGCGAAGTCGTCAGTGGAAACCTGAAAATTGGCAAGCGGGGAAAATGAATGTTTTTTAGCCGCAGGAGCAAGCTCATCTTCTGAATCTGAGTTGTCGTCGATCGGTTCTTCGCGGAGCTCAAAGGAACTACCAGTATTCTTACGAGGAGGCGAGCATGGCGGTGTAGTGCTCTGAGCTTCGATAGTCTCGACTACTTCATTTGTGTCTTCAGTGGCCATTGGGTCGTCAAATTCTTCTTGGGCATCATCCACGACAAGTTCTACGGGTTCGTCTGTTTGAGGTGGAAGTTCAACCGCAGGTGACAAAGCTGGATCAGCAGAGCGCGGCATAATAGATGAGAGTCGACCGGAGAATTCCAGAACTGGAGTTGGCAAAGAGGTCGTCTCCTTCGAGATTGGGCTGTCATTGGAAACATTGTTTTTGAGGGCGCTTGAAGGTATTGGAGGAAACATCGGACCAGGACGGATTGCACTCTTCATGAGAGTTCTCGGGGTTTCAAATTTTGAAATCTTAAAGGTGCTGGCTTTTGGAGTAGCATCAAATATTGAAGCACCCTGATTGGTTCTGATTGGTGACCCAGCTTCATCGACTTTGGTAGGTGATTTTGGTCTTCGAGCTGGCGATTGAAGAAGAGATGCTTTGAAAGGAGAAGCAGTCGTTGAAGATTCTGGTGCAAACAAATTGGGTTTGAAAGGCGATCGCATGCTATGTCCAAATTCAAATCTTTGCGCATTTGATTTCAATGTCTCCTTGAAAGGTGATGATTGTGGTGGGCGTCGAGCAGGACTTGTCATTGTTGATGCATTGAAAATCTGGGTAGGTTCCATTAAAGGTTTATCAGCAAATGATGTAGATATATCCAGTTTCTTCTCTGCAGTTTGTGGGGGTCGACGAGCTGGACTCATCATACTAGATGCATGGAAATCCAGTTTAGCTCCTTCTATAGGTTTTTGTGCTGCAAGGGGTTTCGAGAAATCAATCTTTTTCGCGGTATCAAAGATACTTCCTGGTGGTTTGACAGGGCTCTTCATCAATGATTTCATTGGAGTCTTTACTGTTGTCGATAATTCATCGTCTGACGACTGTTCCTTTTTCGCATTAACTTGTGTCGCTTTCTTCGGGCTTAACGGTAATGGTTTCTCTACCTTCTCGTCCTGGCCAGGCTTGGCTCTAGCACGAGTTGCACGAGTTGAAGCTGTTGCAGATGATACAGGCTTTCGAACCGGTTTTGCTCGCAGTCCTGAGGCTGTTTCTGCAGCCTTGGGCTTTGCTCGTGAGGATGGTAAAATATTCTCCTTGTCTGGTTCCTCAAACTTGACCCTCTTCTTCGGTCCCATGGCGCGTGAAAGCGTAGCAGAAGGAGCACGTGTGCGAGTTGTTTTCTTTGCAGGTTCCTCGACCACAATTGATTCCGGTTCCGCCTGAGATGCATCTTTTCTTGGTCGACCCCTTGTAGGCTTGGAGGCTGGAGGAGCTGGTGCTTCGATTGTAGATTTCTTTGGTCGACCTCGAGTTGCTTTTACAGGAGCCATGCTTTCCTCTGCCTCCGTTTCCACTTGTACATTGGCTTTCCTCGGTCGTCCGCGAGTGGGTTTTGGTTCTGGTTTGGCTTCTTCTCCTAATTCGTCGTTTTGTTCTTCATCTTCTTCATCTGCTCTAGTCTTTCTCTTCGCACTTGTTGTAACGGCGGTGGGCTTGGTTGTTTTCGATACGGCAGGTGCGATTTTGGAAGATTTAACTCCAGTATCTTTTGTTGACTTTGCGGCTGCCCTCGCGCGGGTAACACGTTTTGGTGGTGATGGATCCATGGTTGTAAATTATTCGACTTGTCGAGGTTAGTAAAAGGTTGGATTGAATCTCTAGATAGAGTTACATTTGACGCGATTGAAAATAAATGTAAGTAAGTCTTGAAATTTAGTAAGAGTGAATGTTGATTTCATTTAGGAAGTAAGGTAAGGATTTCAAGCTAATGCAAGGATTAATTATTGATAAACATTTTCACGGGTCTCACGTTGGCGGATCAACGATTGCTAGTCACGTGTCGAGAACCATGTTGAGCAACACGTCATGTCAAAATGTCTTGTACTCCAGCGAGCACAGGTCTCGCTTTAACCTCGTGACTGAAGTCTTGCGTCTTGATTGAAGCCTTTCTCCTATTGCAACTTGATGATGGATACAAATCATTCCATATGTCCAGTATCTAAGTACAGGAGGTATTGGTTGAGCATGGAAAGTAGTCTTACATTGGTTCATGGGCTGCTATTTGAAAGGGTGGATTGAATAGAAAGAAAGAATGGAGCATCTATCTCTCCCTGCATAACTGCAGCTGTTTTCAAATATCAACAACACAGCATTACCATCTATGAATCCTAACAAGATGAATATCAAATCCATACACAATGTACTTGATTCTTTGCCATGGACCAATCTATCCAGATATCAACATGAGGTTCTCGTACATCTTTGACACTTTGCACAAGGTAAGGCCGTTCCACAATTTCTCTTCGACCTGGATCATGCTATCTCATAGTGACCTCATCGACATCAACACGGAACAATGCATGAAAAAACAATTTTCAACAAAATAAATGCAACTCATCAACTCTCAAATAACGATTATACAAGGTTTGATCTCAGGGGCTTGCCGTTCTGTTATTTGTCCTGGGAAGACTGTCACACGGCGCACAAATCATTTTGCGCCACCACGCAGCTGAATCGCGTCAAATAATTTCTAAAAGCAATAAGGTATTTTCAAGTGCAGTCAAAACTACCCTTCTGCTACTATCTTTCTCTCTCTGTCCCTCCCTCTCTCTTCTGCTTGGTCTATGCTGCCATTAGGCAAGAAGGAATGTCGAGCTTTTTCACTGCAAACCCAGCCGATCCTCCAAGTCCTCGAGATGTCGTAGCCACCTATCGTCAAATCTTCGAAAATCGCGTGTCGGAAGGAACACTTCGACCTATGGTGGTACCATATAACCTCTACGGCTTTATACTGCTGGGGATTTATCTCTGTGTGCGGCATACGAATCGTCCAATATTATACAAGGCGCGATGGATTGTGCTGGCTGCTATTACATGGTTTCAGCTCAAAACACTATGGCACACCAGCAGCACGAATATGGCAATCAGTTTCGTGGCAGGCTTGATTAGTGTTTATGGAATTGTTACAAGTTTGACCTGGTTGTTATTTATGCGGCCACAGTTTGATGCCAAGAGGATTGAGAGAAGGAAGATTCAGGAAGACAAAATCATCACAATGGATAACAAGCGGAAAACTACAGCATATGGAGATGGCATTCAATCAGATGTAAGGCAGCGCATCAGAGTAAATGGAGAAGAAAACAAACCTTCCACTGGCTCAAAGGCACCAAACGGCCAAGATATAGGGTCGCTTCATGGTCAATCGGCAAATGAGATAACAGAATCTCAGTATTATTGGCAATCGTACCCAGATGGTATTTGGGAGAGATTGGACTGGATATCCGACTTAATCATCAATTTTCGTGGACCTGGTTGGAACTGGGCAATTCCCAATATACCAAAGCCTCCCCCATCCGTCTACGACAAATTAGGAGAACCTGCAGATGGAGCAGCGAAACATGATACATCTAGAACAGGAATCAAGCGCTTTAACACAAGAAGTGAACTCTTCAGGTCTCAAGTTCCCCGTTTCGTTATTGGATATTTCTTACTTGACGTAGTCAAAACTAGCATGATGAATGATGCATATTTTTGGCTCGGTCCCAACAATTATGCTATGCCTCCACATGTTGCAGTAATGTCTCCAATCATACGCTCTTTATATCGTGAGCTTTTATCAATGGCTGGGGTACTCATTTCTTTAGACATGGTTTTTCTTTTGGCCCCTCTTGTAGGATGTTTACTTCTCGGCCCATCCTCATTCATGGGTCTCAGGGGTGAAGCATGGTACTACCCAACCACATGGGGTTCTTTTTCGGTCATTGCAGATAAAGGCCTTGCCGGACTGTGGGGAGGTGCTTGGCATCAAATATTCCGTCTCATATTCTCCTCACCAACAAACTATTTGATCACAAATGGATATTTAGATGCCAAGTCCTCAACTACAAAGCTCGTCGCTTCGGTCTTTGCCTTTGGCATATCTGGAATCTTGCATGCTTGTGGTAGTATATCTCAAATTCCGGAAACAAGACCATGGAATCCACCTAAATTTTTCATGCTGCAAGCTGTTGGAATTTTTCTGCAAACTGGCCTTTGTGCCGTCTTATCTCAATACATCAAGAATGTCCCGAAGCCGATGAGGCAAGCAACGAATGTAATCTATGCATTATCATGGGGTCTACTAACTGGGTGGTTAATAGCGGATGACTTTGCCAGAGGCGGAATCTGGCTATATGAACCCATTCCCATTTCATTACTTAGAGGATTAGGATTTGCTGGTAAAGATCATGGGTGGTGGTGTTGGGAGCATGTAGGGCTTGGATGGTTTCCTGGAAAGCATTGGTGGGAGAGTGGTATCACAATATGAGGTGGTTAGAATTTATGATTTATGAATATTGCATATTATGGCATCATGGAGTGGGAAGGTCGGAGTCAATCGTATTTGAGGAAGCAAAATTCATGCCTTGAGCAAGTGACAAACGATTTAGTGGAAGCAGAATTCCACTGGTCCAAAGCGCAGTCTAAGGATGAAGGGTTATTGAATCTCTTTGGTGCATCAATCCTCTTCTTAGCTTCAATCATGTTCAAGAGTCTACGGCTTTTTGAATATCAAACGCTTTCGAACCTGCACTACAGCCCAGATTTAAGAGAATTTAAGGAGGTGTACGCAGAGGGATTGGGAAACCCAAGTAACACTAACGATATTGTTATTCGAATCTATAGCTTCATCATGTGTATTTACTAACTGAATTCACATCTCTTCTTCCTCCCATCCAGCAATAGACAGCCATTTCACACATAGTGGATTTGCATCGATTATGGAATCACGACAAAACAAACACAGACCCCTTCTCGAGAGCGCCTCAAAAAATGATGCTAACATCTTATCATGTCATTACTTCTCATTTAATCCGCCCACAAAGGTTAAAATCTCAGCCCCAACCTGTCAACATTTACCGAACAGAGAACCGCGCGAACTTTAATCAAAGCCCCCAACCCAAACTCAAACTTTAAGGTCCCGGATGAAAGGGCAGGGAAGCATTCCATCACTTGAGTACACTATCCCATCCCCACGAAAAAGCCAAGTTCCCCATCCCCAGAATCTGCCAAGCAGAAGCACACGCGGCATGAATTTCGTTCGCGTTTGGCTGTGCATGCGCGTGTGTGTGTATGCTTGGCCACGGCAACCTCTCATGTATCTTTGCTCTCTTATCTCCCCTATACCCCCGACCATGATCAACACTAATTTAATCGTACCCCAACATGCTTGGTAATGTGCTTTCCAACCTTGATTTGTCGATAAGTAGATTGCTCACGTTCGGTACTAGCCTACTTACATTCATCTAAGTCATGTCAACGTCCCGCTTTCGTATTGACTGAATGACTCTCACTAACCAAGAAGGTACTAAGCAGCTCCCACACGATTAGATACGTGAATTCTACTCGCTTCAGAGCTGAGCATGCGATGTTTAGTTTGTGGGACATGTGAAGGTGGACGGGTTGTGGAGTGCCAGGTTTTAGCCCAAGGCAAACCCCGCGTTTTCGCTTCCCCAGATTATTTCAATTCTAGATTCTGTTGGAAGATGGGGGAGGTGGAAATCGAAGTTATAAAGTATTCCGTATCCCCCGTCGAAATATGGAAATTATTTTTCTTCATCGGTTAAATTGGAGTTGGATTATTTTTCCTTCGATTTTGATATAGAATACTACCTTATTTTGCATTATGGGACCTCAAAATATTAATGCTGAGGAGAAATCGGTTGGTGTGGAGTCGAGAGATGAGAAACCTGGTGTCTTTCATGATGAGCATTCGGAGCATCTAAGTAAGGGTGCTCGTGCAATTGCAGAGAGAGGTAATGCAGCGACTGATAGGTTAGTAGTCTGAGATGTTTCTTGTCACTTGAAATCGTTGCTTATTCGGATTATAGCCATGGCCAGTCACTTGTTACATTTGATCCCGTTGCGGAAAGAAAGTTGAGATTGAAGATTGATTTGATGATTGTTCCCACCGTGGCATTGTTATATCTATTTTGTTTTATCGACAGAGCAAATATAGGTGAGTTAGGATACATCTCCATTCACATTGGATGATACTAACATCGATGTTCAAGGCAATGCCAAATTAGCAGGACTTGAGAAGGATCTAAATATGGCGGGATACGACTATAATAAAGTCTTATCTATCTTTTATATCTCATATATCATCTTCGAAATCCCCGCGAATATGGCTTGCAAATGGATGGGCCCAGGATGGTTCATCCCAGGAACTTCGTTAGCGTTTGGAATTTGCTCTATTGCCACTGCATTCGTGCACAACATCCACGCGATCTCAGGTGTTCGTTTCCTCTTAGGTATCTTTGAGGCGGGTATGCTACCTGGTATCGCGTACTACCTTTCCCGTTGGTATCGCCGATCTGAATTGGCCTTCCGTCTATCGTTGTATATTGTCATGGCCCCATTGGCTGGTGCATTTGGAGGTTTGCTCGCCTCGGGGATTCTAAAACTTCCCGGCTTCGGCTCACTTCACACTTGGCGAATGATTTTCGCCATTGAAGGTATCATTACCTGTTGTCTCTCACTTATTGCCTTCATCACCCTGACCGATCGCCCTGCCACTGCGAAATGGCTCACACAAGAAGAGAAAGACCTCGCGATCGCTCGTGTTAAATCCGAGAGAGTTGGAGCTACCGAAGTCTTAGATGCATTTGACACTAAAAAGGTTCTCCGTGGTATCTTCAGTCCAGTAACCATCGCTACATCCTTCATTTTCCTCCTCAATAATATCACCGTCCAAGGTCTTGCTTTCTTCGCCCCCACAATAGTGAGGACTATTTATCCCACCGCCACTGTTGTCTCTCAACAACTACACACTGTCCCACCTTATGTTGTCGGTGCATTCTTCACAGTTCTTTTCCCATTCCTTAGCTGGCGCTTCGATCGACGCAACATCTTTTTAATCGCAAGCGCTCCCTTGGTTATGTGCGGCTACATCATGTTCCTCGCCAGTGACGATGGCCAAACTCGCTACGGAGCCACTTTCCTCATCGCCAGCGGAGCCTTCTCTTTCGGCGCACTGTGCAATGCTCAAGTTGCTGCTAATGTAGTCTCCGATACCGCGCGCTCCAGCGCAATCGGTACTACTGTCATGATGGGTAATATTGGTGGTCTCATATCCACGTGGTCATTCTTGCCCACCGATGCACCTAACTACCATATTGGAAATGGACTCAATCTCGCGACTGGAACGACGATATTGATTTTGTTGATTTTATTGCTCTTCTGGATGAAGATGGATAATAAGAAGAGAGAAGCGAGAGATGTGGATGCGGAGTTGGATGGGTTGAGTCAGAAGCAAATCCAGGATTTGGATTGGAGACATCCGGGATTCAAGTGGAAGCCTTAGTCTGGATGGAAAAAATTTGGGCTTATTGTATTTTGGTTTTTGTATTAGCTAGGGTGGCTTTGGTTATGCTGTAGTTGATGGCCAATCATGAATTTTATTTATGTTTTGAAATCAATTGCGAATAGTAAGGTGCTATATGATAAACGACTCAATGGACGCTCATACTTTACCTCTTTATTTTCAAACCAATCCTTATCCCATCGATCAACGTGCAATTCCTCAGTATTATCACTATTCACTCCTTCCCCACAAAGATCTAAAATGGCTTTCGTGATTGTCAGGGCTAGGTATTGTGAAGTTCTGGATTATGCTCTTTATATCTTACTTGTCTTGCGATGGTCATTGTTTCAATTGGATTTCTTCAAGCCACACACTCGCTTAGTTATCTTTGTATTCTTTTCTTTCTGTTTCCAGGTTGTTACATCGTAGACTCGTTAGAATGGAATTGTTTCGTCATCTCAACGTACTCTGTTCCGATATTGAACTTTGAGAATTGAGATTCGCAGTAATTACTCCTATCTGATGAGGTAGGTACGAGAGGTCAATACCTTATCATTGGCTATTCAATATTACTTGGATGACTACTCGCATGATTCTTCTTCTGTAAATCAACAGTTGGTGGCGCGGAAATGTATATGATTGGTGTTAGCATCAACATGACAGGGGAGTTCATCGAGTGGCTATGGGCCACAGCCTAGTGCTATTGTGTAGTTGATAACTGGGACTCCTCCCATTCCACGTCTACTCTTCTTTATAATCTACTTTCAATCTTCAATTCAATATATCCGAACAAGTTAGCCAGGTCACTGCTACAAAGATCACCGACAAAGCCCAGAAAATTGACTATAGCGAATACAGCTGGAGTATCACATCCGAAGTCACAGTTTGTACCCCTCATCCATCTTCAAATTTCACATCTAACAGTATCCCCAGGCACGATTACAAGGCACGCCCTACGCCAAACTATGGCGGACCAGTATGGAGAAATTCGCAGTCACCCGATCGATTTCTGATACACAAAAGGAACTTGGAGAGCTGGTTGCCAATGCACCACTTCCACCGGATTTGCTCAAGTCCAAGATTGAACCATTCATGGTCATGCCTACCAGTACGCAAGATGAATGTCATGCTGCTCGGCTTACGCTTCATAACATTCTTGATATGCCTTGTTATGAGTTTCCTCCCGGGTACCCAACGACGTATGAAATGGAAGTTTTTAGAGAGGATCTAAAGGTGAGAAACTATATTCCTCGTATTTGGGTGTGATAAATTAATTCTTATCGGCAGAAGCTCTTGGGACCAGAAAGAGAAAATCAGTTCTGGAAAATCTACAATGGATTTCCAGGAAATAAAGGAGCTAATACAAATGAGAGTAATGAAGCAAGACAAGAACTGCTAGAGTTGTTAGGAGAGCACGAGGAACTTCTTGAAGTGTCCAAGAGAAACTGGCCAGCTGGAAACTGGGAAGTTCGCTTTATACCGAGTGGAATTTATGGTGATGGATTGTAGATTTGGAGCCCCTTGAGTGATCAATGTGAAGCTTAGAGAAAGATATGTCTAATTTGCTATAATGAAACACGGATTTGAAGAACTTCTGGCGTCAGTCATGTTTTTCAAGTACAATATAAGTACGAATCAAAGGAGAATTTCAAAATTTCGAGCTGAGCCAGCATCTAAATAACCGTTTGCCCAAGGCGCAGTAGCAAAGTCCTATTGATATCTAAATTCAAAAGATCAAAATTTAATTTGATGTTCCAATGTTATTTCACCTTTGTTTCTCTTCCCTTCAAAAGCCAAAACCTTACAAAGTACATAGGATGAAAGAAGTAGAGTTCAATAATAAGCAAAACTTGAACTGGACTACCAAACCATTCCTCAGGGACCTCGTAGAAAATAGCCCCCATGTTTTGATCATCTTTTCAATCCTCACAGCTTTTGAACCCTAATACCACATGAACATCATATCTCACATAACATCCACTCACAATCTCCCGCTCCGCCTCCCTCTCCAATCTAACCAGCTCCCCAGCAGACAACGAACCGTCCAAATTCCTCGACGAAACCAACCTCGCCCATCCAAAAATAGCATCCATCGCATTCCCTGCCATAGCCGCTCTCGTCTCTACGATTCGATCCGAACTAACAATATCCTCCACCACGTCTCTTGTCCCACACTCCTCATAGATCCTCGGAAGAATCTTCCATCCATACGAGAATTTATCCTTCATTCCATCTTTAGAGCGTGCGCACATGTACCGAGCAGCTTGCACGGATGAGTCAATGCCAGAACGGTATTATTGTGTTTCCATCCAATTGTATTCTTCCCATTGGATAGCTCCACCGGGTTTGAGAAGCTTGAGAAGATTCTGTACGATGGGTTTCCATTCTGTGGGGTTTATTCCTGTGGCGAGGGGTCGAATGTGGATGAGATCGTATTTGTTGTGTGTGAATGGGGGGGGGGTTTCTTTGATGTTCAGAACGCTTAGAGAAACTTGTGGGGACAAGGACTCTTGTGGTGGAAACAATTTTGGAGAGATATCGAAGCCGTGAAGAATTGCATCAGGGTATTCTTGTGCAAGTTGGGATAGAAAGAGTCCTGTGCCAGTGCCGATATCTGCTATTGTAAGGGAAGGAGGCAGTTTGGCGGCGATGGAGGGATGGATAAGGTACCCAATGTTTCTGGAAAGTTGAGTCAATGATCAAGCAAATCCTTTTGGAGATTTATGAGTGCAGATGAATACTTCATACCGACTCAGGAGGTCAAATTGCTCATGTAGTCTTTACAATATGTTAGTTTAGAGGCATTTCTCAGCGGAGAAGTCTCGAGAAATTACTGACCTGCGAGACTCGGATTCATTTCGTCTCATGTTTTCAGCGTAGATATCAGACATGGTTGATGTATACAAGGAGGAAGATTTCAGAATTGCTGGATCTATGATTGAGAGAAGAACTATTGAATAAAGAGGTTCAAGAAACATCTATTAAGGATATACGATCTTATCCTTCCCTTCCAACTGTTGGCATACGGATCAACAGAGCACTTATCCAACTCCCAACTTTTAGATTCAATAATTTACTAAGCCGATTCTCCCACAGTATCTATTGCCACTCGACATATTGTATTAACTTTGCGCGATTTGAAGTAAAGTCCCGCATTATCGAATACCTACAGATCTAACTCTATATCGCATACAAAAATTACACCCAAAAAAAGAGCACAACAAATTCTTGTTCAGGGGAAAAAATTCATATACAACCACCCTTCATTCAATTTTCTAAATACAACTAACTAACTATTAAACACAAAATATCTCCGTCATTATATAAATGAAATGAATGTCCAGATTCATATTCCTTTCAACAATTATTCATTTCTTTTCCTTCTCTCCATCAATCCATCTCTCTGTTTACCATTGACTTTTCCGATCCTCTTTCTTGCCAACACCAGATTGTTTCTCAAAATAAGAAAAGATAAGTAAAACAACCAATCTAGTAAAGGAAAAAGAAACTCTATGTTAATGCCGGCTTCCCAAAAGGAGATTGCTCTCGAAATATTCGTTGAAGGAAGAGATAAGGAAGACATGGAAAACGAGAAATTGAGCTGATCTAAACGAAAAAGAGAAGAAGAAAAGAAAGGAACATTGGAGAATAGATCTCCATACAAAAAAGTAAATCTCGCCCGAACTCCGCTATTCACAGAAGGTATTCATTCATAAAGGTCATCATCAAATCAAAATGTGGTATCAAACCCCGCCCATCCATCCATCCATCAAACAAGTCATCAAGTCATAATCCACCAAGCCCTAAATCATACTCCCATTAACATTAACCTCATACCCCTCACTCTTCTGTTTCAACGCCTTAGCCAACATCAACTCTCTCATCCAATCAATCCTCTCATCTCTACTCCTCACCGCAAAATAATGCGTTTTATTATTCGCTCCTGCATTGCCCATGCCACTCGGCATCAAGCTATCTCTCTTTCTCAGCTTCACACCCTTTTCAATCGCCTGCGGAATCAATTGGAAAGCAAAAACGTCAACTTTCTTGTCTCGATCATTTCCGCGTCCCATCGCAATATTTACTCGTTTAAACGCTGCGTTGAGTTTAGAAGAGGAGGCTAAAGATGAACACGCAATGGCGTAATCGTCAACATCGATGTATTCTAAAACGTCGAGAGCACGAGCATCTTTGTGCATGGCGAGAGTGGTGCCACGGAGTGTGAAGTGGTGTTCATGCCATTCGTGACGAAGCATCTTGGTGCGGCGCTTTTTCATCCAGCCAGCATAGGAAGGTGTGTCTTTCTCTGGGGAGGAGGTGTTGGAGGAAGATGTAGAGGAGGAGTGGGGTGGTAGGGGTATCAATGTGGTGCTGTGAGTTGGATTGGGATTTGGACCGCCGAACTGAGCCCATGGATCGGTTGTAGAGTAAGCACGGATAGAGGTTGCGATACCTACTGGGTGCGTGGGATCCCTGATGGTGTTTGAACTTTCTGGAAATGTGTGGGCTGGTTCATTGGGAAGAATCTGGACTTGGGCTGGCTGGGAATGCTGGGTTGATTGAGTGGCTCGATATTCATCAACTCGGGGAAGAAGAGATGGACGACGATTAGAGATACGAGAAAGACTGCGTTGAAGAGAGTTGGCCATCGAGTTGTTGGTAGATGTGTTGGTGATTGGGCGGTAGGTCATATTGGGTGGAACGGACTGAGAAGCCTCTCTTGCGACAGGACTCATAGGTACAGCGGTAACCGGCACATCCATCTCGGAAAAGGGAGTACCAAATCGATAAACCGAAGGGGAGCGGGTTTCGTTGCGGAGCTCTGGAGAGAGAGCTTCTGCGCGGTCCATGTGATAAGGTGAAAATGCGATAGCGCTGTTTGGAACGGCGGTTGCGCTGCAAGGACCATATCCATTGGCACTCTGGGATCTGATGGGTTGTTCAGGACGAGGTGGAGGAATAGAAAGTTTAGGCAAGCCTCTGAGACCTGCAATAGGTCCTTTTAGTGGCGGAAACATCTCATATGGAGGGGTTGGAGGTTGTTCGGATGATTGGTTTGGTGCGAGATGCTGGAATCTGATAAATTGCTTCACATTATCTTGAGGATCACGTAATCCAACATCTCTTAGGCTCTCCTCTTCTAAATAACGAAGAGCAGGAGTAGAGCCAGGACCAAGAACATCTGAAGATGCAACAACTGAAGGTACTGCATCAGAGATTGGACGAGCTGTAAGAGCATTCCCCGGATCTCCAGCAATGAGGAGCGAGCCACCTTCTATTTTAACTATTAGTACTAAACTCAAATACTCCGTCGCAAATCGAAAACGTACCTTCTGGACTGATCGGATGATCCTTATTGAAAGCGGCAATCAACCGTTGTTGTTTCCTCCACTTCGAACAGTTTTCTCCCTTTGAGCATTTGTGTGGTTTTGGCATAAGTTGTTCGATACCCACAATTGAAATAGATTCCAAAGGCAAAACAGTCTCGTGTTTATTTGCTCTCTTTGAAGCCTTGCGCCTTCGAGATTGACCTCGCTCTTGACCATTCGAATAATTCTCTTCTCTACCTCTTTCCGATCTATCTCTTATCAAACGGAATTCCGTGGCTGGAGAAGTTTCTTCGATGGGTGTGATTGGCTTGGGTGTACTTGGAGCACTTCCTCGCAAGATGTGAATCTCATTCCAAACTTTTGTTCGTTGACCAAATGATGAGATACCCAGTTCTCGGAGATCCTCGAATTTAAGAGTGGTCAGAATCGCACCCGAGATGTCATTCTCTTCGAATTTCTCAACAATCGACCATTCGAAACCTGCATCGTGCATCCATCTTGCGACTTGGCGCGGTGTCCAGCGAGTGATGTCATTCAGGTTCAGATCCGCGATATTTTCGGTCAAGAGAGATAATCTCTGGCGCCTCATGGGACTATCTGGTGAGGCTGGAGTAGGCGGGCTGACTTGGTATCGCGGTGTGAGTATCGATGGCTGTGGACTTATTGGTGACATTTCCAAAACATATTGATCCGCGATATCCAGCGACGAGGAAACAGAGCTGCGGAATAGATGTGGTCCCCGAGGTCCTTCGACCGGCTTTTTCGGACCCAAGTCGAAATTGAAGGATTGGAATTCATTTGAGGCCGATGTGGGCGTAAATACTTCTTCGTAGGAGGATAATGTTGTTTCACTCGCTCGACCTCCCTAAATAGTGACATGTCAGTACGAGAGATAACAAGAATGAAACGTTGCACATACTGATCTATAACTCAGACGTGGGTAGTCCAAGTCTTCCTCAAAATCCGATCCATATGCGGCCTCCTCTACATATCGTGGAGTATCTTGGTGATCTTCGAATTCCTCAACATCACTTACATCATCCTCGAAATCAGTATCGAATACAGTTGCGGATGATAAAGGTCGCTCATGACGATGCTGTGTTTCTTTGAAACCGAGAAGAGTATCCCGGGGTTGATTCGCGAAACCTCTTTGGTACATGTCCAGCCGAGTGTCGATGGCTGTCAGAGGGGTTGTAGCCTACATTCATCGTAGGATTAGTATGATACTTCAATATACGTGAGCATATTACTGGCATAGCCTCATCAACTCACCATACTGCCTAGTACAAAGACGGGGATAACAATTGATAACTCGGGCAGTACAAGAATACTTGCAAGACTGCTTGCTTGCCCGTTGCCGGGGGTATCTTCTATGAGCCGAAACAAGTCCAGATGAAATCTTATGAACCGAGATAACGATAAAGCAAATTTGCAGCGAAAATCAAATTCAATCTGACATGAATGAATCGTAAAATTTCAAAAGGATCAGAAGGAGAAATCGGGGTTAAAGTCAACGGCGTCTAGGACAGTATATGTATCGCCATTTTTGAAACGAAACGATATATCATGGGCCTCAAGTATATCAGAGCTCACCAATGGGCAGTATAACGTCCCGGCATATTTTCTATAATGTGAACTGTGCTCAGCATTCCTGCATGAAGATTGTGACTATTCTTGAGAATAATGCCACACAATGCCACAAGGCCCTCGTTTGTTTCCCTTGAGCCATTGAGACGATCGGGTTGCGAGCCTTGCGACCCTACATCGCAGGAAACTTAGACCCAATAAGGAGATTATGCTAGGGTAAGCATGCAGAATACTCACATCCACGCATCTCCCACGCAGGACAAATGAAGTGAAAAATAGAAGACGTTCCAATAATATTCAAGCTTGGTCAGATGGATCCTGCAGAAAAAATCCATGATTGGTTGTGAATGGTCGGATAATTCTGCATCTACGCGCCGAGTCACATCTTTCTTCGTCTATCCTGGCTAACGCACATAATTCGTCAATTGAATCGTTTGATTCGTCCATTGAAGGATGATTTTCCTACTCTGTATGATTGCTCATGATTTGACCGAGGATGCCCAGAGAAAATCTGCAAATCCAGACCCTTTATTTTTTCTCATATCATCCCGCCTTTTTCATCGGGCTATCGGGCACCGGCTTGTGTACCTAAGTCTCTAGTCCCGAGACTAGAAGAAAATCGTTTTAGTCCACAAGGCCAATAAGCAATGGAGAATGCCTTCTATTATCAATATATTGAGCATCAAAACTACTTATGTTGAGTGAGAACTATATTTAAGTGGGAAATTCTCCAGTCTCGTTTAGGCTTTTACGGTGCGGTCCGTTGATGAAGGGGTAATTACTCTAAGTAAAATGAAATTTCAAGGTTGAAGCTTGTTGGAATACTTCAAAAAATGTTGTAAAATAATTGGAACCGCTGGTCTAAGATATTACAAGCATGAACACTCACATCTGTAGCGGAACTGCAAGAAATTTGTACGTACGGATTATCGGCATTGTTGGAAGTTGTTGGTTGTACGTGATGATAAGGAATAGTTCTAAGGATTATCGCCATGGCTATCGCTATCGTCGTCTTCAAGATATTCGCATTGCCGTCAACATCGAGAATGGGGGAGGCTGTTTGAAAACTTTGAAAACTGGAGAAACTAAATCCTTCTTTCTTTCTTTTTTCCCATCCTTTCCTCCCCACACTTCCCGAAACCCTGACCATTAATGGGAATGTACATGCGGATCAGAAAGATCCCATCAGGCATCTAGTTAGTCACTTGTGGAGGTGTAGAGAGAACTCGAAGGTAAGAACCTACTTTCACGACTACTAACATGTACGATACCGAGCCCGAGCCCGCCCCAACGTCTTGAAGAGTAGACTATCGATGCAAGACCCTAAAAAGAGGGTATTCCGATGTCCTGCCGCTGCCGGCTTCTCATTCCTGCAAGTACCTATGTATCTAGTTCCATATGTGATGCAATTTAGAAATAATCAGCGTCGGCACATGAATATTACATGCAAGCAAGAGAGGAGAAAAGCAGGACTGTGCTGTGCCGTGCCTGTACTTTACCGTCGCATGCGTTTATCCAAACCAATTCCAGTCCGGAGTGAAGAGATAACAATTAGAATCAATCCTTCCGATGATTCCCCTTTGTTGGATAAATTGTTTCCGTGCTGTAAGATTCGTCACGTCTGTACGATGCCCTTGTCCTCGGATATTGTTTTCCTGTTGAACATCCCTCCTGGATTGGCCGGTCATGGTTGTTCATCACAAATTATCTTAGAACGGACTTTTCGCACATAGTCCAGTCGATTCGACCATCGCTGTCGCAGATTTGAAGGATTCAATTTGCCCCTCATTCGATTCTGTCAATTGTTCAGCATACTCAATACAAGCCCCACGTATCACGAATACGCGTGCAAGTCATTGACATACATTGATTGATTGATCCATAGTAGCAAATTGTCTCAGGCCTCACCGTCTCCGTCATCTGCGCAAAACGGTGCATTGTCATGCGATATACTAATCAGTAAGGTATCGGAAATGCATGGCATTGTAAGTACAAAAGAAAAGAACATATGTATGGAAGTGGATTAAATGTAAACATTTTGAAAGTACACATGATGTAGGTTACATTTGTGGAGTTTGAAGTATCGATTTTCATCTGCAGTAGAAAAATCGATTGTTTCCTCTTAGCAAATCAAACGTTAAATTTTGCATGTATATGTCGAGATTCTAGCCGAACAAACACAGATGCATCAATGGCCTCTCTACCTAAGTGAGTTGATATTTTCTCCCAACCAATTACAGACGAAAAGAGCACTCACACCATCCTCACATGACTGTTTCTTCATGCGGGTCTCTCCAAAACTTTGTGTTCAATCAGATAGGTCACTTCAAGAAGGACCGAAGGTTACATACGGAAGTTTTGGTGGCCAGCACAACATATAAGACAGATATTGAAATCGTTACTGGCTAGCTGGCCTCAATTAGATGATTCTCGGGTAACTGCGCAGTATTCGAAGTCGAATCGCACATCAAGAACCAAGAATTTGGTGATGCAGATGTTTTCTTTGGAAAATATGACGTTAGGAATGGAGCATCAAAGTCATTAATCGTTACGATACACACAAGTGTGCTGTACTCACTAAGTATGTACTCTCACACCTCCGCTTGTACGAAAACAAATAGGCTGGATTATCTAAGTACTATCCGCTTCATTTAAAGATCGTGAATTCAGATCACCAGATCCATTATGCACTTTTACTTTGGTTCTCCACATCAATTAATATGGAGATGTGAAGTTGAGCATGCTCGTGCATATCTAGTATATCCATAAATAATCTCCATATCTTAAAATTTCTCCTAAACGGTAACCTGGAATAGCGGAACGCTTTTAGTGCAGTGTTCGAAATGGGTAAAGTTCTTACGAGCTGTCAGATGAAAGTTTAATTTACTAGATATTAGCTTTGGAGCATTGTCTCCCCCATTCTTATCAGAAAATGACGACGATGATAAAGTTTTCAGGAATTATTTTTGTCTCGGAAAAATAATCAAACTTTCCAATAAGGCAGACAGACAAATGGTCAGCCACTATGATATTAGAGATACGATATATGAAACTCTTTCACAAAGGAGAAGGATCATTAAGCTCATCCAAACCTAGTAAAACACGAGGGACGAGAACGTCAGCGTGCCTGCCAATATCAGACGATACTGGTTGGAATGACTGAAGGAATATCCTTTACCCACTCTCGTCGCCAACATTCCGGTACTCCAAGAAGCTTCAGCGAGCCTCAGTAATGTCAGCGTGCCTACCATTCTCAGGGAATACTGGGATCGTGGAGGGAGCCTTTTACCCGCTCTTGTTAGAAGCAATCCTAAATTCTTAGAAGCTTCAAGTTCAGCCTCAGTAATGTCAGCGTACCTACCGTTGTTGGAAGATACTAACAGATACTAACATCGGAAACGGCATCTCTATCCACTCCTGTTGCCAGTCTCCCGGAGCCTGCTGAGGCTTCACTTTCAGCCTCAGCAATCCTTTGTCTACTTGATGCTTCTAGTTCCTACACCATAACTGAATTGAGCAGTTTACGAAAGTCTTGAAGAGATGCGGGCAAATATCCTGGTTGCATCCTCAACGCACATCACATCATCCTACATGCAGTTTCTTTGAGTGAGGATTCTAGAGCCAAGTGATATATTTCAAATTGTGAAGATATCGTTGACCACTGTCCTCGTACAGGCCCAAGCTTCATGTGTTATCAACTGAAACGAAATTGCGGTCTTGTCAACTTCACAAGTATTGTAGATGATGATGTTATTTTAAGAGTGGATTGCTTGGGAAGATAGGAGGCGAAGACTTTTGTTGCCTCGATATCCTTCTCCAACCGGAACCGAGCTTCTTCATCTATCCCAGATCGTTAGGGAATAGGGAGAAGACGCAAAAATGGGGAAAAGCTGCGAGTGTAAAGGGATGTGCACGTAAACGTTCGGAGGAGAACGTGCGTACCTTGGACAATTTGTAGAAATGAAGGAAGGTTTAACTTGAACTTCTCACTTTGATGATTTTCGTATCACCTCAGCCTTTCTAGGCTTGGTGTTGTTGTACGTATGGGGACGGTGATGATTAGCATATTCTTAGTCAAGACTCAAGCCACACGGCTCGATGATTGTGAGCTTTGGTGTGGGGGTGAACGGAGCCTTGCTGATCCACGAAATCCCGGGGATCAAAAAAGGTAATGCAGACGAGTGCGAGAGACTATTGAAAATGTTGATTAATTAGTGATAATTTCTGCAAGACCAACATATGTGAAATGTCCAAAAATAACACTACATTGAGAGCGGGATATGTTGCTAATTAAGGATGAATGTGACGAAATATGATAGGGATACAGCAAAAAGGCCAACAGATGATCAAGTGATAGGTTAAAGAAATGATACATAATTATTGACAATAAGCGCTTAATTCATACCATTAATAGGATTTTTGTGTGATGGAAAAAGGATTGTATTGGATGTGATGAATAGATGAACGTGAGAAGCTTGGATCATTATGTGACATTTCACAACTACCTGGTCGCGTAGCTTCCCAGTATCTACTAGGGTTTGTTACTAGGTAGTCTCTTCCCTGGTCATACTGCCGAAGAAAATCGTATGGATGAGTCTGGCACAGATGCATCATTGATCTTTTTGACAGAGAAGGAGAAAAATTACCCCTACCTACCGTTATTATCATTCCAGGGGTCACTTTTCGAGGCTGCATCCGTGTCCTAATCCTTCCATCTCGCATTTGAATATTTGCATGGACTTGGCTACCTCCTCCACTCTACCCGCTGTTTCCACAATTTACACACCCCACTCCATCAAGCTTTAGTCAAAAGAGTTTACCTGATTCTGCACACAAATTGATTCACCGCTGATGATCAATGAAGATTAGGGAAGTAAAGCCAAAATCGCGAGACATAAAGCCCGTAGAGTTAGGGAACTCGGGGGGTCATCGTGATTTCTGATGAGACAAACAGCCAGTTCGTTGTAATATCAAAGGCAGGTACTGTGCGTGCAGCTTACGGGGAATAGACACTATGTAGTCAAGAGCTTCCCATGCAGAAATAGTACTACCTTGCACAAGCAGTGTATTTCGGGGGATGTAGTATTGAAAAGACCTGTGTCGTTACCTCGACAATTATCCTAAGCATCCTGGTTTATCTACATATCAGTTTGTCGGAATGCTCGACCACTTCTTCAATATGCTTCCGGCCGTAACTTTCTGATTAATTTCTTCCGATTAGCTTCTCGTTTGTATACTTTTTTCTTTGATCTACACGGAATATTTCACCCCTTCATCAATAGCTTCATTTTCGCTTCCATAAAATGAGCGAGAAGCCTAAACATGCCGTAAAATACTTGATCATCTCGTGCTGTATTACTTTGAATTAAGCTTGAACCACTAAATCATCTAGTTACACTGGCCCAGATTTTAGACAATTTCCTTCATACAACTTGACAGCAGAAACTGACAACCGTTGGCTACGGGTAAAGCCGCTCTTTCCTCGCTAATGCAAGTGGTCACACTTATTGATTGACATCTTCGAATCACAGTCATCAATCCACTCTTCAATTCCCATCCACGAAAATCGTAATCATTATTGAAAAGCAATTCAGGTATTTTGAATGGCTGCACTCTCATCACCCTGTCGTGATCGATTTCCGCCCAATCTTACTTGACCGCTATTTGTTACAATACGATTCTACAATTATACGATTTGCTCCTCTGTACTCTTTTGGATGGATGATGCCAAAATCTAGTAATTGATTGAATGGAGTGTAATTTCAATCCGTCACATCTCGTGATCCCAAATATCCATTCACCGCTGAATGAAGAGAATTTCACGAAATCACCATGCCGTTGACCGTTGTAGAAAGCCATTCCAACATATTTAATTGGACCATACGAAGAAGTAAGCACGGGATTACGGCAGAAGAGGAGAACTACATCGTACAGTATGTAAGGTTCACATCGGGATTCGGGGTCTCAGTGTTGTATGCGGGCTGGGGTAAAGTAAAGGAATTATGCTGCGGATAAGCAGGCAAAGCAGATATCGATTAGAGAAAAGGCATCGGCATTGTGGATCCGTAGGTTGGCGAATGCTACCCTCGAGAGAGAGAAAAAGGTACGCTCTACCGTTTAATGGTGCAATAGGAAGGTAATGTACCACTTTTTTGCGGGAAGAGGGGATTCTCCATCATTGTATGTCAGTATCGTATTGGTATTATCTCTTTTCAGGCTTTTGTAAATTGTCGTACTGACCCAAAAGGAAGAAAGACAACGAATCAACTAATAGGACGATTCAAGCAATCTACTTTTCATGTACATGGATATTTATCGCGAAATGGCGAAATGCAGGTGTCCTGCAGAAATGAAGCATAGACCAATATCTCGTTCAAAAGTGTGCACCCGTTGCACAGAGTGTAGGTTACCCATGAATCCATGATACATACATATCTTCGAGTTTATCGAGTAACCATCAAACGAGTAAGAAATTGTGGACAAGTCAAGGAAGCCCGACAAAGAAAGAAAAACTCAAAATCATTTAAATGTCTACCTATCACATTTGACACAGCCGATCATGACTTGTCGATCTATCCACCTAGAACCCTTGAGATCATTTGAGAAGTTAAACAGAAAGTATCCATATTGATATCAAGAAGAGGATGAATTCACGGATCCTTAGGGTAGGTGCCAGCTATGTTCGATGTGCTATTGTACGATATGCGATGTGTTATCGATCCATCGATCCATCGTGCCAGTTGAATGGTATTCGTAGTACAAACACATGCAAGCAAGCAAGTATACAGGAATGGGAGCAATAGGGCAAGGGAGAGGAGTAAAGATAGGTGGGGGGCCGACTTGGAGTAGGTTGCATAAGAGGCGCCTCGCGAAAATAGCACAAAATCGCCTTCTTTTACCGCTGAGTTTCCCCACTGGGCCAGCCACACCTGTTCCTTAACCGACCCATAAAAAGCTTAGTGCAGCAGGTTTTCATTAACAAGGGGGGTGAAAAGAGAAAGACAAGGGGCACGGAGAAGGATGGGATCAAATGCAGTAACTATGACTAGGGTCTTGGTGGATATGGCATTTTGTGGCACTAACCCCAATGCATAAATTATCATCATCTTCACCAATCATGATTTTTGAAGTTATCCATAATGCTATGTTGGATAATATTTCCTAATGTTCCTTTAGGCTCGTTCGTGAATGCTGCCCCCATGCGATGCGGCCACTTTATTTTACTAGCCTTCTTTTTATATTCCCTAGTCTAATCCTATGCCTAGCGTACAACGGCACCCACCTTTCATCCACCATGCCTCAATGGGAAGTATCCTATATTCGGACCTAGTTGATATCGTCTTCTCATAGGGCCAAAGGGGCACCAACTGGTAGCCGCACGTGTGCATGTACGTTCGTGGGCGGGAATATGAGCTAGGTAGATGAATGCAGGAAAAATAGCATCACTCCATTCGATATCCAGAAATAGATTTTCCAATTCTTCCCATGGCTGAAGATGATTATTGTACATCTTTTCGACATCTTCATATATAGGTCATGAACATGCAACCATTACCTCACTTTCTTCATTGAGGCTCTCGAACATCGAAACAAAAAGGTCAATTTCTTAGTCCCTCCCTCCCCGCATCGTCGTCGTTAGATTGTTGTCTCTACCTAATTCAACATCTACCACCCGCTCAACCCACTCATTTACTCAAGGTCAAGCTGGACTTGATTTCAACCGACACTCATTAATTTTATCAGTCCCCCCGGTCTCGCCAATCACCTACGCTACTAACCCCAGTCTCCCATCGCAATATCACGCACTTCGAACCGAACTCACACTCTCGCCGCCCCCACTATTATCTACTGCTGGTACAGTACAAATACAAATGTCAACACAACCCCCCAACGCTCAATCAGCAATCAGAACGACGAACGTCAACATGGCTGTCGCTCAACCCAAACCAAAAGCTCCCAAAGCTGCTCCTGCTACAAAAGGAAAGATGCAAATGCATAGACGATCAAGGACAGGTTCGTTCGACTTTAATTCATCTCAATTCGATATTCTTTGATATCTCTCATCATCCTACTTTATATACTGACCTTAGCTATCAAGGTTGTTACACATGTAGATTAAGAAGAAAGAAGTGTGATGAAGGTGCTATAACTTGCAGTGCTTGTAAGCATCTAGGTTTACGATGTGAATACAAGAGACCTTCGTGGTGGGGAAACAATGAGTTGCGCCGCCAGCAAAAAGAGATTATCAAGACTATCATCAAGCGAAAGAAGCTCACGGAAAAGACAACCGCACCATCTCAAGCTCAAACACAACAAGTTATGTCATCGAGTATCGATACCCCTCCTGGACTTACACACTCATTACCTACCTCTGCAACATACTCCGACTCCTTAGACCGCAATCGATCATCATCAATTGATTCTCAATTATCTCTCTTTGATTTCAATGCCCCTCCTATGGCCGATTACACTGCTTACAATGCGCAAATGCACTCATCGCATTCCCAATACGCAATTTATCCTGAATACTCACCTTATGAGATTGATGTAAAGACTGAACGACAAATGTTTGTTAATGATGTTCCTACTCGCCGCGAATCAACCATCTCTACCTTTAGCACGTTCCATCCACCACCACCACCCGAATCGATGCTACCATCTTTCCCAATTGATCATGAATGGGATACTGTATACAATGAAAGACATGAAGTACTAGCAGAGGAAGCATTAAACATGAACCTCTTCGATTTCTCCCACGGTCCACCATCATCATTCCGCCAAGTTGCCATCGAATTGGATGAGGGTGATCAAAGACTTCTCGATCATTTCGTCTCAGATGTGCTACCTACCATATTTCCAATTCTCGAAAGCAATCAACATGGTTCCGCACGAACAGATTACATCCTCCCGGCACTCCAAAGTAACAAATGCTACCTACACTGCTGTCTCAGTATTTCCGCTCAACATTTCAAATCGACCATGAACATTCAAGGAGAACAAATCGATAACGACATCATGCGCCACCGATATGCAACCATCTCCGAACTTTGTGAAGCTCTCAACCGCGACACTGATCACGTATCGATATTGGAAGCTACATTGGGAATGATCTTCTTCCAATGCTCGGTCGGTCGATTCGACGACTCTCTCCCCGATATCCCTTGGCATCAACATTTCCAAGCTGCCATTTCTCTTGTCCAGAAACTCGAATTGCCACGTCTCGTTACCGAATCGCATGATCTGATGCCTTTCAACATGACTTTGACGGCTTGGATCGATATCCTCGGTTCGACCATTCAAGGCCGTGCGCCCACATTTGCGCACACATACAGAGAAAAGCATTTGTCGCAAACCAACTCATCTCTCGGCTTGAGAGAACTCATGGGCTGTGAAGATCGCGTTCTGTATCTCATCTCCGAAATCGCATGTTTGGAAGCTCTCAAGAATGATGGCATGGATGACATTCAGCTGTGTCAACACGTCCATGCTCTCGGCGATCAAATCGGGCTTACGGAAATCGGTGAAACCGGTCCCCGTATTCCATTCAATGCTCATGGCATTCTCAGTCCCAAGCAGTTGAGCAAGAACATGACTGCTGCTTTCCGTCTCGCAGCTCGTATCTATCTCTGCAGTCTCGTTCCTGGCTTCTCCCCAAGTCAAGATAGCTGTGTTGGGTTGGTTAACAAACTTACTCAAGCACTTGAATATATCCCCGCTGGACCTGGAGGCTATGATCGTAGTCTCGTGTGGGTTTATCTCATTGGAGGATCTGTCAGTACTACTCATTCTCCCTTCCGTCACCATTTTGCCGAGCGTCTCGCTGCTCTCGGAGATCTCGCCAACCAAGGAAGTTTCGGTCGTGTATCGACTCTTCTTAAGGAAGTCTGGAGTCATGTGGATGGTAGATATAGCCCTGGTGGTGGTGAAGCACATTATGTCTCCTGGAGAGAGGTAATGCAGATGAAGGGTTGGGATTTCTTGTTGATCTAGAAACCCCGACTTGGATATCTTCCACTGGTATGGAAGATGGAAGAACTTCATATTGCAGTGCTATGATATAGTAGTGATACTGTATCAAATCATCACGCCGGGCATTGAGCCCATCTACTTACCTACTAGACCCCAGACGAAACGAGATTTTCATGAGACATGGAAGGATTAATGGATATGTAGTACTATGAGCTACGAGATGAGATGAGAATGAGAGATACGTGTACGGTGTTAAGAGTTAAGAATCATTGAGATCAACGAGGAAAAAGACAAGATGACGACGAGGAAGATTTTTCATTCTGAAGTGTTTTTTTTTTGTTTTCGAAAGCATACCATGGATTGCATTATCATTATCATTTGGCATACCCCATTCATTTTTCTCCTTGGCAAGCAATGGCGTTACGGCAGATCAAGAGAGAATCAGAGATATATGTATGTGTTTGGAATCACGAGAGGAAGGGAGGAAATACCAGTCAGGCAGGCGTTTAGAGGCATTTGAGTGTTTTTTGTTTTTTTGGTTTAACCTACATACCACCGTTTACTTGACTTTCTATCGTTGAAATATTTATGTATATTATTATCCTAACTTTTTGGGAACGAGAAGAAGGCTATAGAGCTGGGGACCTTGGGGAAGGAGGAGAGGATTGAAGATGCTTCTGGGATTATTTGTATAGGGTTCATATTATAGTATTTGCATATGGGTTGAGCGCTCACGCTGCTCCCCTGTTAGGGATTGGGATTGGAATTGGAGTGGATGAATAAGTAAGGAATAAGAATTCAAAAGATTAAAAGATTAAAAGAAATTGATGTTTGATGAATGATACTTGTGAGATTTTTCCGTGAGATTTTTCCATATTGGGGTAGTTATTCACCCATATACAGCATAACATGCTACCTGCTATTTCCAAATATGAAAGTTTATAGAGATTCATCATTCTCTTCTCTCTCTCTTCTCTGACATATTCCCTTGGTGGGAAACAAACACGATCCATAGTATATCGAGTCCGAGACTGCAACCCTATGAAGTCAGTCCACCATCTAGATATACTTCTTTCATTTATTCTTTCTTTCCTTCTGGTTTCCTCATTCCCCTCCTCAGGAAACGCCTAACACACCAACAAGAAGTCCGCAGTAACTAGCTGGATGACTCTCGATTGCTTGATGGTGTATCTGACCGTATGTCACTTACCCCTCCCCTGCAGCCGTATCGGCAGCTCGCTCTCAAACTCCACTGTGCAACCCTCCATCCCTCCATCCATCCATTTCCCCATCAATCGAAAAGCCGCAGTAACCGGTCGACTTTACAGAGTATATGAGATCAATACACACACACACAAACTTACATACACACACACACACACAAGCAAAGATACACAACGAAACACAACAAGACCGATGACCGCATCTGCATCTATATCCGGAATTGCGTAGCTCAAGACAATATTCAGGGACGTATGTATGCATCTGTTATTGTACTATGATGTATGATATATGATGTACAAGGTAAGGTGTATGAGTCAGGTAGGTCGGTACAGAAAAACAGGTGCGGGTGAGATGAAATGCATATGTATAGATGTATCGTATGTTACATACATATCATATCATGATGCATCCCCCGCCCCCTCCCCTCACCCTAAACAAAGACAAAGACAAAGGTCGAAAGCGATGGATTTGCAGATGGCTCTTCTTTTTCCCCATTTATGGAGAGATGAGGAACGGAAGATGCGGTATACACAAGTATCTAGATACCTAGATGTAGATGAATAGATAAATAAATGAATAAATGGAAGAATGTTATTATCTTTCAACCCCATTTTCATTTCCTTTTAAATATTGATCTTACTTGACACTTGCTTACTTGCTTGCTTCGTATTATACAACGAGTTGGGAATGAATGAATAAATGAATAAACCATAAATGAAATGAATACTTATCTCCTACCTACTCACCCTCTAATAGAGAAAAAGTATACATACCAGCCGGAAAAGTATTGTGTATGTAGATACTCGAGTAGAAACACATCTATAAAAATTAATACATTCTATACGCAATCCTCCAGTCTTTCTTCTCTCTATCCCCCTCAAGAATTATAATTTCCATCAAATCACCTCATTCATCCAATTCGTCCAATTCATACATACTAAATACTAAATATCAAACATCAAATATCAAATACCATCAAAAAAATCCCCATCAAAATCTCCCACTCCAACTCCGAGAACTCCTTTCGGAACCTCACACCTCATCTCATCACGCTTCACACACAACAGTTCGCCTCTCACACACCCACACCCACACAACACCAACAAACAAACCTCAAGCCCATCTCCAATCTGTATACCTCCCTCCCTCCCTCTCTTCCTCCTCATCCACCCGCATCCACACTCGCCACCCATCCCATCCCTTCTCTTCCTTTCCCTTCCCTTCCCATCCCCTCCCGAAAAGTTCCCTCTATTCCTCCCTTCGCGATCCATTCAAACCTCCCTTTTCGTTTTGTTGCACATCTCTCGGTACTTCACGGAAACAAATCCTCCTCAAGCTCTTCCCGATTATCGTATCGTATCGTATCGTCACTGATCTAGCTCATTCGTTCTGGAATCACGAGAGAAAGCGAGAAAGAAATCACACCATCCCATCGTTCCTCACTCACCCACGCATGCATTCGATATGATATACCTACAGATACGTACATACACATCAGCTGATATCAACATGGCACGGCATGACATGGACATGATCGCGAGGATTCTGGTCCGCTCCGCCGTATCAAACACATACACTCCACATTTTTCATGATAAAATTGAAGTATTCACATCATCAAAAACATAAAATCCTTTAAAAGTTGATTGATCATCGCTTCCACATCTAAACTACTGTACACCTACACAAAATTGTAAGTAGGACGACTAGACTGGTACTGTACATTCCACTCATCCATCCATCTTTTCCTCGCAATTCCTTTTCATTCCCAATCAACTCGCTCCAGACTCCTTTTACCCATCAATCCATCTACAGATAATCTCAGAACTTCCCAGCTCCTCTAACAGCTGTAATCCAATCCTCTTCTCCCATTCCCTCAGCACCAATTCCCCCTCGAAGAACTTCCAAAACTTCTTCATCGTTACTAACACTATGAAGTTTACTTTCCAAAGATCCAAAAAGTGCCACCGCCGCTCTAACCAATACTGAATCCCCTTCAAAAACTGTTACATCCCATAATCTACTCGCATTATCAAAGGATATCGAGCTTGTGAATAGAGATATAAATGTATCACGAAGATAAACATCTGGATTAAAGTTTAATTCTTCTGATGTGAGATGAGAATGAAGACGTGGAAACTTTTGTGATAGAGTGGTGAGGAAGAGGTCATAAACACGGCAGATGGCGCCGGAGTCATTGGTGTGGAAGGAGAGAGGAAGAGGTCGATTGAGAATATTTGAGAGAGCTTGAAAAGACGAGGAAGGATCGGGAAGGTTGAGTAAAAGTATGGCTGCGATTGTCTACTCAAGAATTAGTTTTCCATTTTGAAAGGATAAAAAGTCAAGACGAAAAAGAGAATTGTGACTTACACTTGTTCCATGTACGTAACCCACATCGCTCCTGTACATGGAATAAGCTTTGAGAACATCCATTAATGCCACATGCAAAGGACCCTCAGGTTGAAATATTCGTAATTCAGGATATGTCTCCTTGACATCTCTCTCAATTCGTTCAAGCCAACCTTTCTTCCTCTCCTCTTCTGAACTTAATTGAGAACCACTCTTGATTGTCGTTTCCAAAGCTTGAGCTCTTCGAAGAGCAGCGGTATATGATGAATCTGATAAACCCAAAGGATTTCCAATCGCTCTTAACCATACGGCTCCACGACTTCTTGGCGCTATACCTCTCCACCATAGTTCTCTCGTTCTTCGTTGTCTTATCACATCATCCCAATTGGGTAAAACATGTTCTTCCCAAATCCGTAACAAAGAACTTGCTGTGTCATCTCTGCAAGTTGATTTGCTACGTTTTTCGGATTCTCTCTGACGCTCCACTTTCTCTGCTGATGCCATCATCTTTTGATATTCTTTAAGATGTCGTCTTTCCTCAGCTGGATCCTTTGGCGGAAGCCATGATGGTCTTGTCCTCGAAAGAACGGCTTCCTTCTCCTTTGATATAGGTAGCGGATCAATCATCAGTTCAGTTCTTCGTAATGGGGGTAATTCGGCGAATGATGATTTCACTCTGGTTGGCTTGGCTGAACGTTGGTAATTATGAGCATCGAAATCCCTTCTTTCTTCATCCTCCGCATGTGCCTCCAAAGCTTCTGTCAAAGCCTTTGCTTCTTCACTCAAATCCGACAAAGCTTCGTTCCAACTCTTTGCCCGAGGTTTATTAGAATTAAAATGATTAGTTGAAAATTGTCCCGTCGTTACTCCTCGTGTCATGATCGCTCGTGGTGATCTAAGTTCTCCCTGTTCTGCCGGTTTGGCAGAAGTTCCGTTTCCAAGTGGCTTTGTTTTCTCCTTCGCGGGTCTCTCGGGACTCGTCGATGCTGATGGTGCAGCACTCGTTCGTTCTTGTGGAGGCCGCGGCGATATTGGCACATTTTCCAAAAGACATTCATCGGGTACATCATCTCCATCATCCTCATCACATTCCTTTTCTAACTCTTGTATAGTCTTTCGTTCTCGATTCGAAACCCAACTGCCTCTTCTTCCTTTCGCGGAAGCTCCGGATATACTACTTCTTGGACTTGCGCTAATATTAGGGCTCAAACTTCGCTGTCGTGTAAGTGTAGTCGGTAATACAGGTGCACTGGGACTACTCAATCCTCTTCTGGTTTTTGCTGATGAACTGGGTACAGGAACAATGGCCAAGCCATCTGATGCCGCATTTCTTATCTGTGACCTCAAAGTTGGATAACCCTGACGACCTTTTGTAGTCGATGTCAAATCTCTTGGGATTCTAGTATTTCCTTGTGTGGCAGACATGGGAGTGCGTTGTTGTTGTCGCTGTTGCTTTGCTTGACTTCGCAAGTCAGTTGTGAATGTTGAAGAATATGGATTTGTCGACATTTTGACGGCGAATTCCCCAATGTCCGAGTCAATTCTTGATTCATCGTCGAGTCCAATCTCTTCGAAATGATTGACGTCGGAAAGAATTTCATCGTTATCGGATTGGTACGAGGAATGAAATGAGGAGGATTTCGAGGATTTCGATCCCGTTAATTCGGGGGGTGAGCCAGGCATTGATGTTGGATAACCCGCATCATTTGAATAGATCATCGCATCTTCAAAAGATGGAATTTGAGGGTAATGGTTTTCTCGTAAGGTAGCTATTTTGGCGGTATTGAATTGAAAGCTGGGATGAAGTGGAGGAGGAGGAGAAGGTGGAGGCGGTATGATGATTTAACGTTTCGAAAAGATGAGATGATACCTGCTCCCCCTGATTATGTTGTGTTACGTATTTATGGATTATCGGTTTGTGAGGCTTGTTCCGAAGGAAGTAAGGAAGGAATGGAAATTGATTTAAATTCGAATCTTGTTATTTATCGACGTGGAATTGAATTCAGGAGTGAATTGACTTTGATTGAAGTAGAACAAGAGCTTTTTGAAAGCTTGATTTATTTATTGATTGATCGATTGATGATTGATTGACTGATTGAACGAGAGTAACAAAAGCTAGGAAATGAATAATGCCTTTTTTCTTCTTTAGGAATTAACGATTGTAATGAATGAAAGTTGTCGTAAAGGTGGTGATGAAGGTAGTGAAAATGAAATTGATATTATTGTTGATGTTGATGTTGATGTTGATGTTGATGTACCCGTATTGGATTGTAATGAGTGTTGCTGCTGTAGAAGCTGTCGGTCGAGTTGATTCTCAAATGAAAAAGATATTTTGGTTTCGCTCTTCTTCCGTGAGGGGGAGAGAAGAGATATATTTTATGGGTTCGTACTCCGTAATGATTCGTTTCTAGATAAGGAAGGAAGGAAAGAAAGAAAGAAAGACAGACAGAAAGAGTGAAGAGCAAGCAAAGCTGGTGGTGGGCGTATAGTGGAAAGTGTTGGATTGATGGAGGGATGAGATAGATGCTTTGGAGCCAACGTCTTCGATGGAATGAATTGGAGAAGTGGTGATGAAAAGTAGAAAAAAGTAATAACTGTAAAGAAGATTCAAAATCAAGAATCCACAAACAGCAATTGCGAAATGATAATGGTAATGATAATAATAATATAATAACAATAATAATAATAACAATAATAATAATATTTACAACAGCAATAACCAAAAAGAAGCCCTCAAGTATGATTGATTTCCCACTTTCGTAATTAGCAAGGGTAAAAGAATTTCGAGAAGCCGGTCGCGACCTCAAGTCTGTAAGGATTAAGTTGATCTTTTAACTTTTTAATGTGGTCGGTCGTAAATGATATTCGGTGGATCATTTCAAATGCTTCATTTAGCAATCGGTGGGTCGTGGACTCATCTCATCGATTCATAGACTCGTGGAAGAAAGATTCGAACAAACTGGGGATAGATACTACTCCCTCCCCTGATTCTGAAATTTTGGGAAGAGATAGATGGTAGGTGTTTATATATATGAATGTATATATGAATGTATATATGAATGTATATATGAATGTATATATGAATGTATATGTGAATGTATATATAAGATGAGAATATATATAAGTTTATCAATTTATATGTATAAAAGTGATAAGTATGTGAGTATGTGAGTACTAGATAGTATGTATATATTGTATATCTGGATATATGTATTGTACATCTACATATAGGAAGATATTCAATACTATAGAGAGAGATAGACAGGAAGGGTTAAGTAGTCAAAGTAGTCAAGGTAGTCAATCAAGGAAGTCAAGGAAGCGAAGGAAGTCAAATATAAAAGTTTATCATTCCATCGAAGAGACCTCTCTTCACTCCTTGAAACATTTCTTATCTCCATCTCCATCTCCATCTCCTCTCCATCTCCATCCATTGTATCTATATCCATCTACACCCTCTTAGTTGACGATCATTTTTCTGTTGTGTACTATGCAAACCCAAAAGCAAGCGAAGTAAACCAGTCTATTGTTCCCGTTGCGACCGATCTCTCAAGAATTAAGTTTAGAAGTATGGAAGTTTGGAACCCGTTCTATCAATGATTGAGCAACTAGTCGGTAGTTCGTAGCTAGTAGTTCACAGAGAGATAAGAGATCCTACACATCTAATAGCGGTGAATGCAAAATGAGATGAGGGAGGAATCGAGAAAAGACATCGGTACCTCGAAGTGTATGGTGTATGTGTATATGCATAATGACAACTCGGATCCTTAATTAATGATGACGGACGGCTGGCTCAGCTTGTTTTGTATGCAATGAGCAGCGAGATGCAACTTTCCAAGGCAGAGACTATTCCCATCGGACAACTAATCAAGTACTGGGGAATTGACTAACCACATAGGAATTAACTAATGCTAATGAACTTATCAGGCAAAGCACCTACTACCTACTACCTACTACCTACTACCTACTACCTACGACCTACGACCTACCTACTAATAAAGCATCTAGTATCTGTATCTACCAACAACATTCTCTCCCCAACGGAAGCTTTCACGGAAGCTTTCACAACCGCCAATCCGATAACTAGAAGAGAAAGGGGAAACGAAAGGTACAGGACAGTAAATACAACACAAAAACCGTGCGAATCGAATCAACCACCACCAACCTTTACCGAGTAATTATACATAATATAAATATATTAAAAAAGGTACACCTCGGAGATAAATCCAGGCACTCGACACTTTTCATTCGTCAGTCAAATCTAGTAAATCCATGGATAGGATAGAGTAGCTTTCAAATCCATTCAAATTCAAATTTGAATGGAGTTTTGGCGATTGGTAGTATACGTACGAAGTATACGTATGTACACATACATATATATATAACTTGAAGACTATCTATCCATCAATCCATCTCTTACCCTGAATCTCCATTCCACTCTCAATACCTCCCTTCCTCCCTCTCTACCCAAGTACCCAAGTACCCAAGTACCAAAGAACCCAAATACAATTCTATTCCCCCATCCCCCATCTCAAAGCACTTTAATCGAACAAACCAAGCAGCGAGATCCTCTCTACCTACCTCCCTACCTACCCGTCAACCAACCATCTACGTAATCCTCATAAGCCACTTACCAATCATCCCATCAATCACCTACCTAGATCCTTTCCTCTCCTCTCCACACATCGACGCACACACACACACAAATACATAAGCGGGGAACCCATTCATTCGTTCATTCGTTCATTCATTCATTCATCTGAACAAAGTTCAATTCAATTCAATTCAAAAAAATAAACATTCATCCATCACCCATCCAGCCCAGCATCATCCATCAAATGACATTCCACCATACTATATTATATTAATAACGTGTTTTCCTCATCCATTCCTACAAGGAAGGGGCTTGCTGGACGGGAAACTGTCATTCAATCACACCAATCGATTATTCGATGATCCATGAAATGTTACTGGTATTCCTAGAGTTAAATAGATACAATATGCCAGGTAGGTAGACATGGGATGGTATGGTATCAACGTGAGGTTTCTTACCCGGGTATTCCAATCTCATACCTCCCTATCTACTTCTGTATGTATGTATATCTTGTAAAATTATATACCTACCAAAAACAAACCAACAAACAACCCAATATATCCCCCCAATAACTCATTCCATTCATTCCACTCACTAATCTCTCCAAAATCCATCTTTAAAAAAAAGGCTCCAGTACTTCCATGTACCATCAGAAAATCTCGCAGATCAAACATAAATCTATTGCTAAGAAAAAGGGATGGGCGATGAGACTCGATGGTGCTAGTCTCCATGCGTGCTAGCATTCTACCCAGGCCAGCTGAAGGACGAATATTATTCTCCATCTAATTTCGGTACGTCCCCCGGAGACAGCGGGAAAAGACGATACACGGTAACGCGGGACAGGATTTTTTTTCATTCGTTAGGTCTAGGCCTAAAAGCTACAAACTGGCTCTTGCGTCCAAATTTCCTTTCGAGTTTCTGGCTAAATGTAGCTTGGTTCGGATTGTGATCTTTGGGTCGGCCTTGCTCCCGAAAGAGTCGTTTTGACTCTGGTTACTTTCTTGTGAGACTACGCACTGTTAAGTGTGTGTACCATGATTAAAGTGGTGACCTCCTGTATGTTTCTCGATTAAAGGATTTTCTGGAAGACAGGCATGGAAAGAATCTTGGGTTGGGTGTGCTGAAGTATTGACTAATAATACTGGTGCGGGCAAAGTTCGGTGGAGGCCTATTGAAGATTCAAAAGGGGAACGAAGCTTCAGTAGAATGGTTCCTTCCTCCTTGTGCGAATGCAAATGCGGAATGCTCCCATCCAAAGAATTGATCAATCCTCGACACTTATTTCAATCGTCCCGCAACGCATGGTATAAGACTTTGGGTCTCAACCTTGTATGTATTCTGGAAAGTTCCTATGGCTCAAAAGAATTTTACACCCTGTTGATCTTCCTGTCCGAAAACTTGAGCTTTTCCCCTCTTCACCAGTATCGCCAATGCTTTTTGTAATATTTCCGTATCTAGACCGTGGAACTCTATTGCCAATCCATCCGTTAGCATACTCCTCTTCAAACCAAAATAACCAGAAGACAAAAATAAATATCATACCAGCACCCCTGCCTCCCTCTCCCTCAACCAACTCATAAAGTGTCAATACACTCCCTCTCTGGCCCGTCTCATCCACCCATTCCTCAATAACTCTCGCCCATTCATCTACTTTCCTCCACCAAACCCAACATATATCTCCACCTACTTTCCCATTCCCCCCTCCGCCAATCCACTCCACTCTCCCCTCCTTTCTCATAAACTCCAATACCTCTCTCAACCCCTCTTCATCCAATCTCCTATTAATCCTCTCATTTCTGAACAGCTCGGAAGATAACAACGTAGAAACCGTAAGACGAAATAATCGATGAAACGCAAAATAGGAAAGGATTAAATCACTCCATTTGCGCAGTTGCGCATGGAGAGTCGAAGAGGTAGGTTGGAGGGTGAAGAAAGGGGGAAAAGAATGTTCGCGGGGAAATTTAAAGGTTTTGGCAGATGTGACAGAAGTTTGAGTTTGAAGAGTACTCATTTTGAGTTGGGGATTGAGTTGTGATGTGATGTGATGGCAGTTGCGATGGAGAGTCAGAGTGGGAGCTTTGGTGAGGGGAGTTCGGTCAGCCTTGTATGGTCCATGCGTATCAAGGCTTAGTTAGGTAGCCTTAGTTCCCGTGTTGAAGTCATCATTATTTATCATTGGTATCTCATTCTTAGATTGAAGAATCGAATACAAAACATGGAAGAAAGAAAATAATTATATTTTACAATTGGCGAAGAAAACAACTAACTCAATCACTCAAGATAACGATCTTCCAAAATCAAAATCAAACATACACCATCATCACGCTCCCATCCTTAACAAACCTCCTCTATCCTCTTTCAGTCTTCCCTTTCAAATTCATGCTACAACCTTTACCTACACACTAGGAAGCCCTAATAATTTGGCCTGGTCAAATGCGAAAGCAGTAGCCAGAGGATACGCATTTAGTAAAGCGTCAACACCCTTTCCAATGGAATTTTCAGTTGTCGATACCGTTCCATCTGAAAGTGTAACGTTATCATTTCTGGCGGCAGGTCCAAGATCATTATCAAGGTAGCTGGAGACTTGGGAGAGGATGGTCGAGGAGCGGGTGGTTAGGAGGCTAGTGAGGTAGATGCGGTAGGCTGATGCCCACTGAGAAAGAGGAGTGTTAGCTTTTCTCTTGAAGTTGAAAGGAGAAATCATGAGGTACTGTTCGTGGGATAATCGATTATGGACTTTCTTGTTATCCTCGTATCAATCAAGGACAATACACATGATACAATGGTGCGCAAAGAGACAGTAGGTAGTACTTACGTCTGCTTTAATGCCAGTCGTGGTGGTACTGTCAGTAGCTCCAATAACCGCATCAGCACTAATAACCGCATCGATAGCAAGGAGTGCCTTGTAAATACGGAGATTGGTGCTTTGAAATAGATTCGCGATGGCATCATCATTGATTATGGCCATTGCCACAGCTAATTCTGAAATATATGCTAACTTCTCGTCGTTGTTGGTATAACTTTGTTGCAATTTACCTGTGAAAGCTTGTGCTTTGACGGTGCTTATCTTTTCGTTTGTTAGTCATGTATCTTATGACCTTTGGGCTGAAGAAAATACCTTTTGATCTATTCCAGCATAGTCGGGATAGATATCACTAGGGAGTGCACTGTATCTATGTTAGAAAAGCCGTGGACACTTGAGGAGGTGATTCGTGGACTTACTTCCAAATAGTCTGTAACCTAGACTTCCCTGCATTGACAGTATCTGGCTGATCAAACATAGCCTTGAAAGCTGCACAGTTGCTGTTGTTGACTCTACTTGCAAAGAAGCTTTGCAGAATTGTTGAATCATCTATAGATAATGTCATTAGCCTGATACTTTCGTACTACTTTTAAATGGAGACTCGATACTTACAAACACTATCTACGTCAACGGCTAGAAATTCGTTAGTCAAAAGTTACAGTATGCTCGTCGACTGCTTGTGAGAGTTGACTATTCGTTCGAGACAGAGACTTACTAGGAGCATTCGCTTTCCACCCAATTCCTGACCCAGCCTTTGTATACCCAACCGCATTTGAATTTATCAATTGAGAAGCAAGCGCTGCGTCGGTAACTTTTGTAAAGCCAAGTGCGGGACAGGTCGTTGCGTTCACAGGAGTATCTTGCAAAACATACCAGTATTCTGTTTGAGGACCTGCTTTACTGACTAGAGTAGATGCATCTTCATATATCAGATTAGCTAAATTACAATATGTGATCAATTCGTGGGTTTCACGAGGCGTACACATACCAGGAATAGAAGGAACATCCACGGAACCAAAAATACACGAATTGGCAGCGTCAAACGAAGTAAATGATCCCGTGGCTCGTTTGGATATCTTTGAGTGTAGATTGGTAGTAGATATACGACCAGCAATTGTTGGGGGCAATTTGCGAGATTGCAAAGTAGTACTGTTGGAGAGAGAAAGCGAGAAATCGCCAGAACCAGAGTAGTGATAACATGTAGAGCAATTTCCTCCTGTGGTGGATGTACAAGCGCCAGGTGAAGCGATTGATGTGGATAAGGGAGCTGAGGTTGAGGATGGAATTGCAGTTTCGGTTGGATTACTTTCTGGTGTTTCTGGCTGGGATGTTTCGATTGGATCGGGTGACTCGGATGGTTCGGAGGTTTCGGTTGGCTTGGACGGCTCAGATGTTTCCGATGAGGATGGAAATGGAGATGGAGATGGAGTAATCTCAGGCTCTACGAGAGATGTAAGAGATCCTGTGGAAATGGCCTGCGAAGTGAATTCGGTTTCTGGAGATGAAGGAGTGACTTCTGAAGATAATGGGTTGGAGGGGGAAGATGTGAGGGCTTCGGTGGAAGTACTTTTAGGGATCGCCTCGGAGATAATACTTGAAGAGATGGTTCTGGAAACAGAAGATTCCGAGGAAGGCGGTGTGATTTCGGGCTCGATAGAAGATGTGAGGGGTCCGGTAGAAATTACTTGGGTTATGGTGGTGGAGGGAGAAGGCGAAGGAGTAATTTCTGATGGGTTGGAGGGTATGTGAGTTTCGGTAGAGATTACTTGTGAAGTTAATACGGAGACTGAAGTAGATGGGATGGCTCCAGAAGTAATGCTCGATGGAGTAGATGGAGAAGGTGTGATTTCGGGTTTTGAAGAAGACGCCAACGATTGACTTGAACTTCTAGAGGTGGTTATCAATGAGGGAATTGTATTACTCTCAATGGTATTACTAGAACGCACGACAGAATCAGTTGGTTCGCTAAAAACCGAAGAAATAACGGCGGAAGAACTGGGGGCTGTGGGTCCAGGTGTAATTTTGGAGATTGAATTGGAAGAGAGGGAAGAAATGGAAGATGTTTTTGTTGAGGGTGAGGAATGGATATCTGCACTGCTTGGGAGCTCTGAGATTGTTGCGGGGGTTGTTTTGCTGGACTCGGGGGGTATGCTTGATATGGTTGCGGGGAGGGATTCTGGGGATGAGGAGGGAGTCGGTCCGAGGGGATTGGATGTGGAAGTAAGGGATGTTGAAATGGGGATTTTTGTTCCGCTTGAGAGGGAACTGGTGGTTGAGAGACTAGAAGTAGGGATACTGCTGCTAGATGAAGGATCGGTTTGTGATGTACTTTTCTGCGAGGAAGTCTCTAGTGAAACGGATTTTGTGGGAGTGGATTGTGAAGACGTGCTAGTTAGCTCGGGGATATGGGAAGATATTTCGAGGCTTGAAGTGGATAGTTGAGTGGTTGAGAGGAAAAATGGGATGTTACTTGGAGATGGCTTGGTTGAGGTGGGAGGGTTGGTGGAAGAACCTTTGGTTGAGGAAATCGAGGAGAGGGTTGATAGAGATGATGAGGTGGGGGAGTGAGAATTCGAGTTGGGGTTAGTACTAGTATCACTTTGCTTTGTTGGAGTTTGACTTGAGGAGAGGCTGCTAGGGGAAGGAATCTTGGAGGAGATAATACTGGAAGTTGTGGACTTTGAAGTCGTGACTATGGAAGTTGTCTTGGGGGTTTCGGAAGCTATACTCGTCTTGATAGTGGATGTGGAGGATTTCGAAGTAGTGGGCATCGTCTGTGTAGTTTTAGAACCAGTGGAAGTCAATGTCGATTTTGGAGTTTCTGAAGATAAACTTGTCCTGCTCGTCGATGATTTAGATGTAGTAAGGGTAGTTTGTATAGTCTTCGAACTTGTAGTCACAGAAGTTGGAGTTGCCTTTGGAGTAGTCGCTGTGGTTTTTGGACTAGTGGTTGCTTGTGCTACAGTTGTCTTGGGGGTTGTTTTGATTGTTTTAGTAGTCGGCTTCGCAGTAGTTTTATGAGTCCTAGCTTTCGCAGCATCTTCCACTGCTCGATCCTCTAGATTTACAGAGACTACTGGTGCTTGCGGATACAAGTCGTTGCTGATGGTGTATGTTTCTCCATTTTCAAATGTTGAGCTTCCTCCATACGTTCCTGGATCGGAAGGCTCAATGCACTGGGATATGATATTCTGCAGTGCTTCGGTACAATGATCCAGGGTTGAATTGGAGTCATCACTGCGCCGAAAAGAGATCTACCTCGATTAGTATGTCGAATTGAATGTTTCCTAGGTGTCTTACCCGGAAGTCTGATAAGTTAACACTCCCTGAAGTCTTCCCTGATACACCCACCGAACAAAACTGGGAGATTTGATCTTGAGAATTGAGGAATGCAGCTAATTCCTCTCCAGAAGGATCCCCAGAAGCTCGAGTCTGGTCATTGCAGACTGCGGCAAAAGAAGTCGATATACAAGAAAGAATGAAAGCGGTTCTGAGAACCAAATTGATAGGGGACATGGTAAAGACTGAATGTGATATTGGCACCAGGAAGGAATGACTGGGAATATCAACGAACAAAGTTTTAGAAAGCAAATCTTAAGGAAAGAATGAGAATAATTCACGAAATGGCATGGTAGGTATTATCACATCTCTATATATGCGATACCAGAGAGTGAGTTTTTGTATACCCCTAAGATAGACGATATAATTTTCCATTGCCGAAATGATGCTAGAGAATCTCACGGGATGGATGAGAAGAGGAATCATTGAGAATCCTACGACACGACGTGAGCATTACAGTCTTGAGGCACAGCTTGTGAATGTTGCCGAAAGAGAGTTATACAGCGTTCTATCATGGTAATGAGTTCCAGGCAGTCGCTAACTAGAGGGGGAATTGAAGGAGGAATCTCCCAGAGATTGTTGTTGATCACTTGGATATACTTACTATATCAAATTTCCAACGGATTCTCGGTTTTGAGAACTGAAAATATTGAGAACTCATAGTATGTGTGTATAATCGTTCTATCCATGCTGCAGCGTCTTTCCAGTACCAGTAAGGCTGGACCTGGCCACGACATGAAAATTTCCCTTCATCGATGTTACAAGACTCGAAGGAATGTACGATGTGATCCTCTTACCGAATGTACGGATCCGTTTTCTATATAGAGAATTTTTCGAATTTTAGTGTTGATTGTACTGTAAGTTTGCTCCGAGTATTCATTTGATGATGTGGAAGGTAGGTTGCCAATCAATAGCTTTCAATTCATGGATCCAGTTGAAACCTTGAGAGCATTAGAAAGCTTGAGTGTATAGAAAATTCAAATGTTTGAATTATTGCAAACATCCAAAACAATAAATCATCTTCCAAGAATCAAAATCCTCACATTATCCAACTCCACCCCAACCACGAATACAATTACTCACCAAACCACCTCTCAGCATTATTTATCTTCACGGTATACCACATGCAGTTTCAAACAGTTGGTTCACACGGCTGTACACACCCGAATGCTATATCATGATGAAAATAGATCGAGAAGGGCTCTTTAGGTGAATAATGTAAGCTCGCTTGAGATAGGTTGTGTACCCCGTATTTGAAGCACCAATCAGAGAGGTTTGGATGATGGCTTCCAAGTTTGTGAAATTACACCAAATGTTGGATCGTGATAACGAACAACTAACTGTTGGTGTCTATAAACAGAATTGAGATTTTTGGATTGTTTTCTGGGGGCGAATGAAGATTTTAGATGTGCTTTTCTGTTTGTGGTGTGGTGTGGATTTTGTGGGGTCTGGTTCTTGATTACATGAGGTTCTTCTTGATTATCGTGTTGGTGAAATGGAGAATTGTCTGCAGAATAGATTTTCTTAAGAGGGCAGTTTGCCAAAATTAAGGCCTGTTCAATTGATCCTTTTCATTCGGTACCATTTGAGGTTTGTTGTCGATTCCGAATTATTGCAAAAATGATTGATGGGTGCTCCTACACCCGCCTCCCCCTCATGTGATAGAATAGTCTTCAAGGACTTGATTTGTTTCCGGAGTGCAGCGACAAGGTCTTCTGCTAATATTAGATCGAGAAAATACAACGGCATTACTCACATGAGAAGGAATAGATGCCTTGGTAACAAAATAGTTTCTATGGAATGCAACAATGCAAACTTCCAATCCTTCGTGCGGCGAAGATCATCCTCCCCGTCCATGCAACTGCCTTTCTCTGCCTCCTTTTGCGGTTGGCTTCATGTTGTGAGTTTCGAATCGGGATACTGCGATTCCCCAAAGAATATACGACCCTCAATCTCCCTTAGCCATGATTACTACCTTCAAGTTGATGATCTTGGATACTATTCAAAAATCAATAAACAACATTCAAGGTTAAACTTCCACAAATAACAGAGCCGTCTCATAGCATACGACATGCAGCGACCTCTCACTGGACACCATTGTGTGAGAATTGAGGGGCATATCCCAAGAGGTTATTGCGCAATAGTTGGCTAGCAAATCGATCGGCTCTTGGCTTCTTAAATTCCTCTCCTATTTATTCAACAGACAACTTTCGGAATATTTTCCAATATGGCTTTGATATAAATGCGAGACTTGGTAAGACGTTCTTCACCATGATTCCTCCATGCCGTACACAACTTCATACTTGCCGAATTCACAAACATTTGCTTCCAGACCTTTTAATAACCTATCTACCCACTTTTCCACACCTGATCTATGATCAGATATCTGGTGTGTACGCCGTATGTATGTTGTTTCAAGATCTTACAAACGAACGCAAATGTAGAAATGATTACGAATTGATATAAACTTCTGATTGGTTACCCGTGAATATATTGTGGAGAAAAGTTGAAATGGGGCTCAATCATCAGTCTTCCAAAGTTTGAGGTTGGAATGAGCTAATTATAGAAATATCAAAGCCATCAAAGTTTACTTTGGAACGTTCAAGAATTGATTGTTGAAGAAATCGCTTAACGGTTCTCGATCTTCTCCAATGTGTAACTGCCTAGTTATTGGCAACTCTGTATCAATGTTTGCTACCACAGAGGTTTGGATAAGAACTATGTCACACTTCCTTAGATATATATTCCTGTATATTTGGGTCATGATGATCAATATATTTGGACAAATGGTCTTGTTTCATGTTTCTTCCACATAGTGGTCGGAACACATATCCACGTCCTTGAATACCTAGGTATATATGATGGAAGCCTCATCGTCTATACTTTGTAAGGTTGAGGTTGTATCGAACTCCTATATACAAGCATTAGTCTTGTTGAACTGTAACCTTCCAACACCAGTAAAGAGTCTACAGAGCCAAACTGGATCTCGAGATGTGTGAAATACATGATCTTCGCTCTTCGGTCTTTCGGAAAACCATAGGCTATAATTGAATTTTCTACATGACAATACGAAATCTTAATATGTTCCCTGTAGCGATCGATAAGGCGTTCGTTTATCGACGCTCGACTATCGTTACACATCCTCGAGACATCCAAGCTAACTTTTGATAGCATTTTTAATTATTTCTTACTAAACATACATTAGGTGCGACTAGTTAGGACCACGTAGACACTCGGTGATATGAGCTTTAAAGTTACGAAACAACATACCAAAATACCAGACAACGAACCAGGCAGACTCATGAAAGATATCCCCATCTCGTTTTAGGTAAGAGATTCTGAGTCAACCATTTCATCCACTGGCATATACTTTGCTTTTTGACAGAAAAATGGGTTAGAGAAAGTCTAATAGAAAAAACACATATCTACGTCTCGTATCTAGATATGCCGTCGTTATCCAGTCCATACATGTTCTCTATCACACTCGAGCTAAAGTTGGAATTATTGATTGTCTCACGATGCCTATCCAACAAGTGGTAAAGTTATTCTCGTACCTAAATATATAGATATGAGATCAGAGATTCAAGTATGCACTTTCAAAAATGTTCAAGAGCGCAGGGCCCCGTGCAACACGCTTTGCATCATTAAGCTTTTTGACGGTCCGCGGGGTAAAATTTTGATTGCGCTTGCACTCCGTACATATTGACTTTGTGATAGCTCGACATCTGTTTGTTGTCAATCTGTAGATAATCACAAACGCACGAAATTTCTGAAAGCATTGATGGATAAGAATGACAAGTAAGCATACTACTAATCGACTAGATTCAGCCCTGCACGCGACGTCGTGAAGAAATCTGCCAGCCCCAAAAGTCTGACACGAATGTGGGGGTACAGCCAACATTTACAACGATGCATCACAATTATCCTCGTTCTACATAAGCTGAAAGGACGAGACAGGACAAACTTCAAACAAGCAATGTATTTATGTATGCAGCATTGGGCCAAGCAATACGAAGGTCGGCACGCAAAAGGGGCACTAGGGGTTTAGCGGATCATCTCTAGTATCCGTGCTTCAGAACATAGCGCGTCGAAGATGTTTCAGCAACGGAAACAATCGTCCCTTGTTACGCGATCGACATGGAGCTGGAAAGCATGTTTTGGGTGTTGTTGTGCAAGGCTCGAGAGAGGCTTGGTCCTTCTTGTCAGATGAAATGTAGGTATATGGGAGGAAAGTGACTAGTTTTGTCTTAGTGTGGATGGGTCTGTTGGTGTTGGAGAAACTAGTGTAGTGCTACTGGATTCGTATTTCTTTTTTCTTTTGGGTTCCTGTTTCTCGTTTCCCAGGAGCTGGATGGGAAGGCTGTAATTTTTGATTTAATATCAAGTCTCCCATCTCTCTCTTTTTTTTACATTCCAGAATTCTATAGTCGATCGTTTCGTCATAGGCAAGCATGGCATACTCATTGTTGCTGCTTGGTTTTTCTGCTGCGATTTTTATATGTTATGTATCTTATGAGCGTCTGTTCAAGAAAGTCAAGATACCTGATGGCGCCAAAACACTGCCGGGTCCAAAGGGTAAGAGAATATGTATGATACCTCACTGATGAATCTTTACTAATGTTTTTTTTTTTACAGGATACCCGATCATTGGATCAGTTCCTGATCTTGATCCGAAGAATCCATGGATGAAAATGGTGGATTGGAGTAAGGAGTATGGAACTATGTACCAAGTGAATTTGAACGGTGATACTACTGTCTGGATTACTTCTCATAAAATTTGCGATGACCTGTTCGTCAAGAGAGGAGCCATCTATTCGGATAGACCATTTCTTGCAGCTATCGGAGAAGATTGCAGATACACAAATCGATACATTCCCCTTGTTACCAATGGCGGTATGTCTCCCAGTATCTGAAATTTCCTTCCACAATACTAATATCCATCCAGATGACATGAGGCGCATCAAAACTTGGATGAAGGCCACCATGTCCAGCATCCCACCCGATCGTCTCAAGGGCCTTTCTCAAAAGGGCGCCGCAACATTCGTCACTCGTCTCATCGCTCAACCACACCTCTTCAAACAATTCTGCGAAGAATGCACCGCTCAGGTGTCATCACAAATGGCCTGGAATGATCGCCGTCTTTCCACCGCCAGAGAAACCATCATGCGTGCTAATCAACTCCTACGTCGCATCTCAGCCGATGGTGATATCCAAAATAAGCTTCCTTTCCTCCGCAATATTCCAGACTGGGTTCCCGATTTCCTCCAACCATGGAAGGTAGCAGAACGAGTACGTTATCAGCGGGAGAGAAACTTTTGGTTTGGAGAAAAAGAGGAAGTCAGAAAGTCCCTTTTGAACGAGAAACCGGATCCATCCTGGATGGCGAGACATCTCAGCATGCCTACTACACCTAAATTTGAAGAAGATAATACCTATTCGATCGGCATGTTGGCGTTGATCGGAAGTATTCTTACGTCGTCACCTATTCAAAGTTTCTTTCATGCTATGATTGTTAGTCCAGAGTGGCAGGCCAAGGGACAAGAAGAGGTCGATAGAGTGTGTGGGGATCGACCACCTACTTTTGATGATATCCAGCAATTGCCTGTTGTGAGAGCGATCATTAGAGAAATTTTCAGGTGGAGAAGTCCGGCTCCTGCTGGTATGTGTGATTTCTATTTCCCCCCGCTCATTTTTTCCTCAGGCAATTTACATTTCCTGGTTTCGGAACTATCCCCAAATATGACTCAGTAAACTAACAAAACTAACCAGGCGTTCCTCACGTACTCTCACAAGACGATGTATATGACGGCTATTTCCTCGCCAAAGGCACCACCTGTTTCGCTCTCGAATGGGGTCTCTGCCGTGATCCAGTCCTTTACCCCGATCCCGAAAACTTCCGACCCGAGCGCTGGCTATCCCCCGAATTTCCCACTTACAAAGAGCCTCTTACCCATTTTCCATCCATAAAAGCCAATCATGGATTCGGTTGGGGAAGACGAGCTTGTATTGGACAGGATCATGTAGAGATGTTGTTACTTACTGTTATTGCGACGATTTTGTGGAGTGTGGATATCAGAAAGCAGAAGAATGAGAAGGGTGAGGATATTGAGGTGCCTTGGTATGATTACACCGCGTATGTGATTGTCAGACCGGAGTGGTTTCCTTTTGATGTGGTGGAGCGAAAGGGTGGAGTGGATAGATCTGCTTTGTTGAGGGAAAGAGCGGATATGGAGATGGTTAGTGGAGAGGATGGAGTTTTTAATGGAAGGCCGGTGGGGTATGAGAAGAGGGAGATTTCTTTAATATAGATTTTGGGTGTATATGGTAAGGAAAAGATGTATCAATCGTGGTCATTATAATTTCGCGGTCCTTGCCAGTTTACATTTAGATTGTTATCTATGTAGCAAATTATATAAATAATTTAGATTAAACTCATCATTATAATTTGGTTCTTCTCAGGTGAAAAGTGCTTGGAGGATATTGGAATGCATTAGATTTCTATACTCCGCTATTGACTCTCTATTGAAGGTGACTGTAATACACATCAAGAAATTTGGGAATACCTAGGTAGACTCGGAGACGCATTTTTTCGCATACACTCTTGGGTTGAATTCGAAATGATCAAACTCATGCAGACTCGAGAAACTTGGGATATTCACATCTGCGTATCTTACATACCAATTTGCATATCCACGATCAACCTATGACTTTTTTATAGCTACCGCAACTTACGGAAGACTATCTCAGATATGGCGTGTAACGATGATTCCAGACCACAGTAACAGGAGAACAAAAGTATGCACTCTTTCCAATCTTCGACATCAAATAAAGCAATCATCACTTTCAATCGAAATGTAAGTGCTTCCGATGTAGAATTCAGCCAGACTTGGTGAACCGCTGTCTCGTCCACGTGGAGATATTCTTAGTTCTCAGTCACCACTTAGTGACTAGAAAACGACAAGTAATGTACTTTACTTTCCCTCGTAATACCTGCCCAAAGCTTTAACAAGCAGTGAATAGACTGCTAAAAGGACCTCAAAGAGACGTGGCAATGCAACCAGGGTTGGGAGATAGACATAAAAACGCAGCAAAAAAGCGGCAACTAAGACCCTTGACGTTGATCGACCAGAAATTTTGATCTCTCATCATCGTCATACTTCTCTTGACTGTTACGATCGCTGCCCTTGAGACTCTAACTCATATCGCATAATCTCGTTGAGATTGACTTGCATTCCTTTACCCTTCGGACAACTTCGGCATCAATTCTCCCAGTGGTAATCTCTGCCACTGTCGCACATTTTACATGACAAGAAGTGCTTTTTCCATACCAATAATGTGCTTTATAAGAAAAAGCATGCGGTCAAAATAGAACATCTTCTGCTGGCCATGCAAGTGATGGAGATCTCGGGAGATCAATGGTGATCAGTTGGTCGAAACAGGGGTGGAGCAACTTAGCTTTTTTGACAAGCGGGAAGTCGTGATTGATAGCGGATGTTCAGTGTCAGAATAAACTGACTCAACTCGGACACCAAAAAAATGTAAGATCGATGAGGTAGACGATTCAAACATAGAAGATGATATAGCGCCGTGAGTCTTCCTGTCATCGTGTTGACTTATTCTTATGGAATGGAATATCTTTCTCGATTGATCCCAGGTGTGGTATCACTTCAGCTTGGTGTGGATTTATAGAAATATGCCCACGATGGCTAGCTTGGTCATGTGACAGCCATCGCACATCGATAAACTCGCACCCCAATGATTGCTAGGATGAATTCAACTCGCATCTTTTCTTATAGTATCTAATAGCCGTCTCATACAATCCATCAGAGATAAATGTCTATCTCATATTCATCGACAGGACAATATCCATAATGAACAAGACCCACACTTTTCGGACTTTTGTATGTCATAAAACCTCGTCGGAATCCCTTATTGGTGCAAAGGTATGTGGTTGAATGTTGTTGTTAGAGGGGTGGAATTTTGTGCGATTTAGCAAGAAAGGGGAAAAGATATTCATACTCCAATTCATCAAGCACTTGCAGGGTGTCAGTGTCATCTTTCATTACCCTCGTGTCCGAATGCCCCATCGAGCTCAAATGCCGAACCTACTTGTGGTACCAATATGGCGTGACGATATAACAAACATCACCAAGAAATCGATGCGAGCGAATCCTGAAAATTTGGCAAAAACTGCCGAGCAAAAATCAAAACACATCTGAAGTAGCTTAAGGTTAAATCAAAGTGGATCTGGTCCCGGATGAACGCTTATCTCTACGAATCGCATGGCGAGAAATCACCCTGTCCAACCATCCAAACTCTAAAGAGTACATCGTCCGGTTTGCAGTTTGGATTCTGATAATACGAGCATTTGTGTCTTTACTTTATACTTCTCGCAAACATGTCGTTCAAGCAGAATGAGTACCGAGGCATGAACTTTATTCCGCTTTCTCGATTGATGAGGCTCGTCGCACAGACAAATGCCAATGAAAACGTGGTTTTGATTTCTTCCATTCAGTTGGGATCTGTAGTATCAGACTGTGGACTTGTCGAGCCCCACGATCTTGTGAAAGATACCTATTCAGAGTCGGTGTGAGGATTCTAATAGAGATTTGCAAAAGATACTTCTATCTTTAGTTCAGTGGAAATTCAAAATATGCAATGACTGATCCTTCTTTCACCAGTACTACACACCGAAGCATTGAAATATCTTCATCAATCGGCGATACAACCTCATTATTCTCAAGTTGATGAATTTTGATATACACAGCCTGAACGCCCAGATTTCAAATGTTGCAGTCTAAACATCTAAGATTTCAATTATTAGACTAGAAAGAACAATTTCCCTTTTACCTCGGTGTTAGTGATAATGGGGTTGTGGTTGAGACGAGTTTCATGTTGGAGAAGTCCTCCATCTGTCTGTGCCTACGCCGCTCACACAGATTCATCCCATCCATCTTTCAAGAATGTCACTACCGTCATATTTGCATGAGAAATTCCAGCCAATCGCAACCTTTCTTATCATTCCTTTCCGCCGTCATGGGATTGTTTGCGATGTTGACATGTGTTCTTGTCACTGAGAATCTTGGTATGATCGAATATATAACTTCATGTAAGCCCCAATGGATGACCGTTTCTTTTTTGATTTATCCATCCAATACAGCTTACTTTTAACCGCTTTCTTTACCACTTCAAAAAACTAACAACCATTTCGAGAATTCAATTCATACAACAACAAGGCTCCAAAATGAGGGTTTCACAGTCTCTATCTCTTTTGCTCCTCCCTCTTACCGCGCTAGCCGCGCCAATTCTCGAGGGCACTGGAAACGTTAAAGCTGCAGCTGGAGCATGCGCACCAATGATGCTTATCTTTGCTCGTGGAACTACAGAAATAGGGACTTTGGGTACCGTAGCAGGACCTCCATTAGTTGCTGCTCTTGGTATAGCCGTTGGTGCTAGCAATATGGCTGTTCAAGGTGTTCCCTACCCCGCCGATATCCCTGGATTTTTGGCAGGAGGCGATGCAGCTGGAAGCAGCATGATGTATGTACCTCCAATGTTTAACAGATTTCAGCCACTAATTTCTATCATAGGGCTCAAATGATCTCAACAGCCGTAAAAAACTGTCCCGATTCCAAGATCGTTATGGCAGGTTACTCTCAAGGCGGTCAACTCGTACACAACGCTGCAAACATGCTTCCCGCAGCCACCATGGCCAAAGTTAGCTCTGCTATTATTTTCGGCGACCCAAGTAAGTAGAGATTTTATCGAATCATTCATAACACTCATTAACATACGTAACAGACAACGGAAGTCCAGTCGCAGGCGCATCAGCTGCAAATACAAAGGTTATCTGCCATATCGGTGATAACATTTGCGATCACGGAGATCTTATTCTAGCACCACATTTAACTTATGGAGCGGATGCCGGTACAGCTGCTGCTTTTGCTAAGACTGCTGCTGGTATGTGACGGGTGGGCTGGGCCGACATCAATCACCATCTTATTTCATCACGATCTTTTACAAAGCTATTAAGATACCCGTGCTAGTGTTCTTTGAGACATTGGATTTGGATTTGGATTTGGATGATGACCAGTGGTTGCATTGATTGCACATCTGATTTATATTTGTACTGATTATTTGTAAGGTGGAGACCATTTGGTCGGGAATTATTTTTTTGTTATGTCGTTTATTTGGAACATTCTTCTCCTTCGATAGTCGCTCTATTGACAGATGTAAAATGAAGAATCTCTTGATTTAAGCTTTATATCACTAGTGTTGTATTCTATTATGTGATGATTCAATGGATGCTCAAGATGGAGATGGAGATTGATGGAGAACCGAGAAGCACGATGCTTGTATAAAATGGAAATAAAATCTCATTATACATGTATACTAGTTAGTGATGATGGGACTGGAGTTGCTTTGTAGCCAGGCCCACGTTTGCAACCATCCTCAACGCTGTATTTCCCGAGCGAAGTCTGGAGTAGTATGGCCCAGCCTCTATATCCTCAACCAAAATATCAACCGCTTTGTCCTAATTTTCTTCATCCTCCGGATACCATCCATCAGCTCGAGCACTCAGAAAGCTCCAAGTAGCAGACATGAGATGTCGTAAATCCTTCGCTTCAATATAAAAATCACAGGTCGTGATCTTGATATCCTCCTCCTTGAATCCCCCGACAGTAAAAAAAGTTTTTCAGCGCATCTTTTCCATACCAATGTATTGGCATAGCCATGGGGAAGGGAACATCAGGCCCTCGCGTTTTAAGATGTGCTCTTTTGATCGGTTCTCCACGCGCAATTGCAGCCCATGTAGAAACTATCGCTGTGCTTCCTGGCTTCAGAGTTCGATAGACTTGCTTTGCTGCTGGATCGTGATCATCATGGAGATTGGAAATAAGAAAGTTGCTGAATAAACGCGTGAATTGATTGTCCAGGAAGGTGAGAGATTGGGCTGGCAGAACGACTGCTTCCACTGGCCAATTTCCTGCTATGACAAACTCGCGACAGCTATCTATCATGTATTGATTGCGATCAGTGGCCTTGATTATGATGCCTTCTGGGGGATTAGATTCCATGATCGCTTTTGTGACTTCGTCAGTTCCACGGCCATTGTCATGGACTAGGTTGGGAATTAATGAGTTTTTAATATAGATTTTAGTAGTGGGGATATCAAGGGAATTATTGTTCTTACTAATGGCATCTGCAGTAAATGGAGGCAAAAGATGAGTTATCGTATGCTTAAACAGCATCAATTGAGGAATCGCCAGTGAGTTCCTTGTAGAGGGCCGCGGTCTTGGAAATCATCTGCTTGGGGACGAATGGGTCTTTGACTGGCATCGTTTGTGTTTCTGACATAGTGAGGTTGGGTTGCTGGTGTTGAACTTTTGTGTCTTTATGATATTGGAAATATTGATCGATGTTCAGTTCATTGCAAATTAATAAGAAATAAACCGAACTCAAATGGAGGAAAGAAAGACTCATCGAAGGTTATAACGACCAACCGACGACCATCCAACGGATTAATATCGAGAAGCTGCGGCGAAGATACGCCATAATCATGAAATTATGCGGAGAAGAGGCTAGTAGATGATAGAGATACCGAATGCCTTCTTCTACTGGAACTGTAAGGATGATACCTTATTATGTTTTAGAACAAAACATCATACCGAGATCTTTGGGGAAGGGTTCGGGTATGACGTAGAGTCTCTTCTACGAGGCTGAATTGCATGATCATGTGGTATATCTTATGGTAATGTATAAGTATATGAGAACGATCGCATGACATGGATTAGAACAATTATGAGTATTGAGAAAGGAGAGTAGAGGAAAAGGGGGTTACAGGGGTTTTCACCTTTACAATTACATTCTCATTCTCGCATGAAATGGTGTAAAGGGGACGTTTTTCATGGTAGATCAGACCGTATAATTATAGAGTAAGATTGTATAGTAATAAAAAAGTATGCGGGTGATTAAATAATATAAATTTGAACCATTATAAGGTATTAGATAGGGCTTTTATAGAGGGTTTCCTGTTATAATTGTACTCTCGGTCTCAGTTCAAGATACAAGAGCTCTAAAACAACATGAGAGCTAGCTCGCACATAATAAGTGTATATCCTAATGACTATACTAGTTGATATATACACGTATGATAGTAAATCTTTTAACATAGATCACAAGCGAAGAGGATGTAAGAAAATAAGGGGAGGGAGACTTGAATATAACTTTTTATAAGCGAAAATGAGGCAGAGAAGCATAGAATAAACTAAGGTATGATACATATGGCTTGGCGTGTTACTCGTTAAACTAAAGATAGGTTTTACTATTATAAGAGGTCTTAATAATCATAGGACTTTCTATCAATGAGACCAAAGAATGTACAATGAATGTTTTAGAGCATAGCGATAAAATCATTGTATCGAGGTTCTCATGAACAGAGTGTTTAATAGTCCAAACTATAGTCTAATACTAAAGATTATTGAACAGTAGCCCGAACTATTGAATAGCCTGCTCACGGAAAACTTGGGCATGGCGTAAGGGGGATATTTTCTATACTAGACTATATCATATGGTTATATAGTAGGTTATATGGTAATTCACGAGAGTGTAAGAGGGATTGTAGGATCTAAATCGAGACAATCAGAGAGAGTCTTCAAAGGAAAGTGGAGGGAGTTATAAAGGGCATATTTTTTGCGTCTGGACTCCCGCTACTCTTTCTACACTCACTCCCAGGCACAATGTGTGTAAATACTTACACGTGATGAATATACAACGTATTCAAGCGAAAGTGAGTCTAGACTTTGGTTTTTAAAAGTAAAACTCGAAGCCGTTTAAATCCAAATTCATGTAATTTTGGCAATCAAGGTACTCTGTTCATCTTCTCATGTATAATTCTGAGAACTATTGCTATTTTCAACGATGTCGAAATGTCAGTTACCGTAACCTTGATGTTTTCTCCTGCAGATCTCTTTCCAAATTTCTTCACATATTAGATCGATCTATTATAATCCTTAATGAGAATCCATCTCCATATAGAAACACTTCAGTCCATACCTGACTTACATATTAATGTAACGAGGTATTTATATATACAACGGATGTTATTGTTCACTCCTCGATAAAAGTGCCTTCAAAAAACTTTTCAATTTACCGAGTCTAGCACCGGTTATTTCTTCCTCCTGAAGGTTACTAGACCTCATAATTCCCGACCAGTATTAGTTCAAGTAGTTAGTATCAAGATCGTCATTTCACGCACAAATAATAAATTCTATAAATATCTACCAATCCATGCAAACACTTCCCCCTTATCCACAACCAACCACCTTGTCCAACACTCGAAAAAAAAACATGGCAGATACCACATACGCATTCGGAGGGCTCGAAAAGCTTCCTTCTAATATTACTAGCTACGCCCCCATCATTACCCGAACCGTTGTCAGCTTCATTACCACCCCCGATACCACCGCCATTATTCCTACCATTACTCCCACCATCACCGCCATCATCACCACCACCACGATAGTAAAAAACTGTTCCGATGTATCGATTTCTTGTGAAGGGGAATCAATATCCCAAACCGAGAAATCGGACCGAGCTTTTTCTGCTCGACTGCTTGACGGATGGGCCATTCCGGTTATTGTTTTGCTGGCGGGATTGGGTGGTATGATTTTGCTATGGATGATCGTGGTGAATTTTGATGATTGTAGGCGTCATTTGAAGTCTAAAGAGTAAAGAGAAGAAAGAACAGATAAAGTGTTTGAATGGGAACATATTAATGGATATACATATGTGGATTTGTATTTGGGGTTGGGTTTGGGATGAAGAATTTTTTATTCGAGGGGAAGGGTAACGCATGGGGTTTCTTGTTATATAGAGGGGGGGGGGTATAATTTTTAATCTTAAATGGTGGATTTGAGGGATTCGTTACTCTATTACTTATGACTTTTGAGTCTTGTGATATCGAACTGGGTCGGCTTGAACAGGGTGCTGAGTTTGAAGGAAAAGATAGGGGGAACAGATTTGTGTTGTTAATAGCTGTTGAAAAAATACAACACCATGACATAGAAGCATTGTCCAGAAGGAATACAAATATTGAATCAATAAACATCTCAATGAAAAACCACAAATTGAACAGTAGATAATGATATTCAAATGATGGTATTTATATCTGACGTACATATTAGGTTGGTTGAATGATCCCTTCAAGTAACATCCCGTAACCCGACGTCATCGCTCATACCATTACCAAAAACGGCCTACTTTTCATTTTGCATATACCACATCCTCATCTCCAATCAGATGTTCACCTTCCCAATCAATCCAAATCCATCTCGATTCATTCCAAGCAACCAGTATACTTGTACACATCTACCGAGCCCCACGATCTCCGACCCCTATATCCGAAAATCCCACCCGGATCCGAACAACGACATGCAACAAAACTTCACTCTCCACCTGCATCACCAACTATCCATTGCAACTCATCTCCTGCCTTTTCCAGAAAATCTCCACTTCATTTAAATGATAAAGCCGGTTTGTTGAATATGAATTGGAATCTTACTCATCCGAGGAGAAATGAGCTTACTCGGGCATCTCTTACGTTATCGGGTTCTCAGTCATCTCGATTCTAGATCAGAACATGGACCTGAGTTTTTCTCCGCGGTAGAATTCGATATGAAAAGATATGATATCATGCAAGATTCATTGAATCTTTACATCGGTATGAAAATGAAAACTCATAGGTGAAGGAAGGCTAGAGAAAAAAACTCGGAAGTCCGAACCCCATACCTTCGGAGCCGATGTAGACGTGCAACAAAACATTTCTTGAAGAATAATGGGAGATAGAGATTGGTTGGAATAGAAATGTAGTTGTATTATCATGAAAAGATCTACGGGGATACTTGTTCAATGGTTGAAGATGAGGATGAGAGTGGGTACTGGGAATCTAATTTGAGTCGCGGCCGAAGTTTTCGGCCGAAAAATTCGGAGATGGAATCAAATCGAGGGGGACTTTGAGAGAGTGTGGTGATGGATGGACCGATATTAGTATTGATTGCAATGATAGGATGGAAGATGTTAATTTATCTGTAAGTGCAGATGTGGATGGATTTCTTCCTTTGTGGAGAAGTGGGATTTTTCGCTTCGTTCAATTTGGGCTTCACCCAAGAAATTCCATGAATTTTTTAAAAGTATTATTATGTAAATACAGGGTCCGTTTGCCAAGCTTTGATATTATGTCCATCTACTCTCTCCAGAGCGTTCTTTGATACTTCTGCCATCGACTGGTAGTAGGAGTTATAAGTATCTGTTGATAAGAATCATCTCAACTTTCCAAATGTAACATGAAACGTTGCGTTTATGGCTTTCTAAGATATTTGAATTGGTATTCAATAAGAAAAGCAAGAGTCTTCGATTCAAATGCAAAAGAGAAAATCCAAGATACCAAAATGTTTCCTTCCGGGCTCTCCAAGATACTTAAGTGTGTGCCGTGCAGCTGAGGCCTACTTCTGAAAAACACCAGATAAGTATCAAGAAGCTAAGATCTATCATCAGAATCGAAACGGTCAGGAGCCCAAACTCTAAAAAGATGCATCAATCCAACCAGTATGATGTTCTCCTACTCCTCCCTCGATAATTTCAGCTACACAGCTTCAGCATAACCCTCTAGTCGAGCAACCTTCATCGTCGTTGTCGTCACCACAACATTCTTAACAACCTGCCAGCTAATCAGTACAGCGTTCTCAGGAACCTGGTGTTGGGCTGCAATTTCTGCAAGTATGTTGTCGAGAGGCCCGGGTCGTGCTTTGGTGATTGGTGTTAACTCGTTGAAACTAGCCACCTTGATCCCATGCGCCCGCATCCAGGGGATATAATCGTGTGCGCGCTGTATTTAACGATTGAATTCTAATTGATTGAGGGCAGGGATGGTGGTAGCGACTTTCAGTATTTCTTTGATGTGCGGACGCTGGTGATTTGATACTCCAATGGATTCGGCCTTTCCAGAGGCTGTTACCTGCTCCATCGACAGCCAGATCTGTTGAAGGTGGGAAGGCTTTTTTGCTAGATAGGGTGAATGGAGCAAGTATCTATAGATTTAGTGATTACATACACACTGGAACGTTTGACTCACAAGTCCACATCGTCCAACTGAAGCTTAGTTAAACTATTTTGAATTGACAACGTCTCGGTTTAAAGGTTCTTCAAGATACCCTTTGTACCACGCAGTACCTGTGCCAAATCCTATCTTGAATTTTGTTAGTATTCTATTCTATGCAGAGAATGGTATAGAATCGCTCACTAACGGAATAGAGTGGCCATCCTTGAGCGGGAGTGAGGGGAATCTCATCTTTGAAACACACAGTGGTTCCAATATACCCAACTTTCGAGAAACCTCATATTAGGAGAGAATTCTCGGAATGATAGCAGAGTTGGTATCAGAATTGCAAGGGCCGTGAAGACCAGGAGCTTTGCAAGGAAACGGTGCCGATATATAACCATATCCAAATCTACCATAATTCACCATTCCATACAATTTGGGCAGATATCATCACATCCTCTCTATTCACTTTTACTCGCTCTTCAATTTCTACCTCTCTTCCGGGCTAGTGCTTCTAGTACTTCGAATTAGAGGCATGGGATTGTATCTTTGTTTTCGTATACATGGAGAAAGAACACGGTTTATGTGCAGCGCCGTTCTATAGAGGTAAAATTGATCAAGATTTCCGTATTTGTCCACACCACTCCAACCAACCACCGGTTTATCCCAATACTACTTAAAGTCCCGGCCTAAAAAGTTCACTCTGACTGAAAAGGCTCCGATACACTGGCTCTGTTTTGTCAAAATTGCACACGCGGTGTATCCATTTTACACGAGAAGCGGGAGGGCTCACCAGGACAGGAGACGATAGTGTATGCGGAGATCGTAGGTAAGGTAATGAAGTCAATTGGGTATATCCGTCTGCCCTTTGAGACGTTGATAACCGACACAGCTTACAATTTGTTGGACTGTCATCAAACTTGGTTACAAGCGCAATGAAAAGAGTATTTGGCCCATTCGTAGTTCTCCGCCACTCAATCCATCGGAGCTCTATATCTTGAGACTCTGAATAGATCGTCCAGCATTGCCACGAAATTAACAACCACATCTCCTTCATTGCAACAAAAGCCAACAAAAGTGATGCTTTTTTTCTATTCCCCATCGGTATCAATTGCACCCCACTTAAGCAAAAGCGCCACAAGCTCTCGCCGAGAAGCCTCCCTTCCCCAATTCGAGGCCTTCAAATTCTGCAACGGTGTTCTTCCCGTATGGTCTTTTGTTTCAAGCTTTGCACCATTCTCAAGCAAAAGCTGAACAACATCCACCATTCCGTACGAAGCAGCGAATGACAATGCTGTTCTACCAAGATCATCTTTCACTTCCATATCCGCGCCCCCTTGAATTAATAATTCAACAATGCCGTAGCGTTCCCAGTTAGTAGCCTTTGATAATGGTGGTGAACCGTCCTTCAATCTTCTTTCGAAATCAGCACCGTTTTGATGCAGAAGCTCTACAATTCTCTTGCTCCCATTTTTGACTGCTATCATTAATGGTGTTTGACCGAGAGAGTCTTCATTATTAATATAAGCACCGTGTTGAAGCAAAATCTCTACAGTTTTCTTGTTCCCATTTTTGACTGCTATCATTAATGGTGTTCGATCTAGTGAACCTTTACTGTGGATCTCAGCGCCGCTTTCGAGTAACAGTTTAATGGTTTCATAGTGACCGTATATGACAGCCAACATCAACGGCGTTTGGCCCTTTTCGTCTTTACTTTCAAGTGGAAAGCCCCTCTTAATGAATGCCCCAACAAATTTGAAGTTTCCAAGCTCAGCTGCCAACTGTAGACGTCTTCCATGGTTTAACGTGTCTGTGCCAATACAGTGATCAATCAAGAGCTCAACCATCTTGTCATTTCCAATCTCAATAGCTGACAATAAGTCCTCATCTTTGAGAGCTGCACCACGGTCAAGTAGCAATTTAGTGATATCATAATTCTCATTTTCAATTGCAAATGGTAATGGAAGTTGATTTTTGGGAGTTGAAGTTGGAGATATGGGCCTGCTAGATCTATCGCCTTCTTGTGATAATAGATCGGAGCTACTCATGTTCTGTGCGTTATATCTAGCACCTCTCCTAAGAAGAAGCTCCACGATATCGATTTTGTTCTTCTGAATAGCTAGAAACAGCGGTGTAAAACCGTTCAAACATGTTGCCTCAATGTCTACACCTGTGTTAAGGACTAACTCGACAATTTTAGCGTTTCCTGTTTGAATAGCTAACGACAATGGTGTTTGCTTATCTGAATCTTTTTTCTCAAAACTACACAGAGATGCGTCAAGCAACATCTTTAAAATGGCCGGCTGCTCTCTTTGCACGGCCCAATGTACCGGAGTTCGATCATGAAAGCCTCTCGAGCTAATTCGACATACATCTGTTTCAATCAATAGCTTGAGGAATCCTTCTTCTGCTCCTTGGAACGCATCCATCAACATAGCACCTTCTAAATCTTCCACATTATCTAAAAACTTTGTCAAGTTCCAGTTCAGAAACTGATAGAGTGATGCATCATCTATCAATTGAGGATACTTCTCAGACAATATGAATGAGACGGTTTCTCGGATGACCTGTTCTGAAGACTTATCGCACTTTGGGTCTAGAATGCTACTCCTATGTGCGTCCGAAGATATACCTAGTAATGCATATATCTTATCTCGATCATCAGTCGCCTCGCTTTCGCGAAACTTTATTAGTAATGTGTGAAGCTTCTGACCTTGCGCCCACCAAGATTCTTTCCGCGAAATCCCAGACATTATATCCAGAACTGATTGGCAATGTGGAGCGGGGGTTAAAGCAATCAGAGCCGGAAACTGGGAGAAGATCGTAGCGGTGATAGATCTACTACCACAATGTACTGTCGTTGCTCGCCGAGCATTTGCAACTTCTTGTAAGATCCAGATTCTTCGAAACCATGGTCGTTCTAATATCAGTTTCATTTGCTTGCGAAAATTTGTCAAGTGTTCAGTGTTTTCATCGGTCCAACCATTGGCCTTATCTTTCCACTCTGCTGCATTCCAACCTAAGCTTGCTTTCCGCAGCCGGTTCATGGCATCCATTAACTGGTCAGTTTCCTCAGTCCCTTGACCTAACCAAACCACAACCTTTTCAGCCTTCTTATATATATCACCCATCTGTCTGATTTGATGGATTTTCTCGTGGACATTCTCCTGATTGATGCACAAAGCATCAATCCAAAGGATTCGATCTTCTTCCTCAGATCTCAGATGCTGAAGTGCCGTATGTAAATTGAAAGTCACCTTGATTCTGGCGCTGTCAACTATAACCTCTTCCACTTTGTCAATGTATCCCCATGTATAAGACAATGCAGAATATGGCATGAAACTATCAGGATCATCGAACCAGGCACTGATGAAATGGCCTTGAATTTTATCGGACCAGTCCCCTTTGCAGAGTTGTAGAAGTCGAATAGAAGACCGACCAAGATTGATCGGTTGGTACTGATATGAATCCATCTGGGAATTGTTTTGCAATTCAATGTTCATGGAAAGCTCAAGATATGAAAGTCTGACTTCTCTCCTGATGCTGTAAATGGTGATGTGGACTATCGAAATAGGTAGATTTTGAGTCCTGATCGCCCTGGACTTTGGGGATGAAGCTGGTGGGCGAGGGTTTCAATGTGTGAATGAGATGCATCGTTCAGCAAGTCTTATCAGGCATGATCGAGAACATATTGATCAATGCAGATTTTTCAAACTGGCATGGCTTTGAGGCAGTGTTAATAAACATCCATTTATCCCTCCGCCACGTTGAGGTACCGATGAACAGGCTGACAGAAAGAGGGGTGGGGATGTGCCATGGTTGGTGGCAAAATCAAGGGCGGTGGACCGAAGCAGTAGGAATCAAGAACATCTGGCAGACACCACTGCAAATAAGATTCGCCAGGCTTTGTTGAGCACGATCTATCTGGTATATGCTGCGCCCAACATCTTCAGCTGAACAGTTTTCCGACCTACATATACAAGGACTAGGTCAAAAATTGCATCGCTGGACCATTCTTTGCCAGTATGAGCTGCCCACAACAACTATTCCTTCGATAGCCGGAAAACATGCTGGACAGTGAAATGAATATCTAGAGTACCCATTGTGTCTAGTATATTCAAAGGTCTCATATAGAGAGTTGAAGGAAGTACGATGTCGTGAATTATCTCCGAAGTTTGGATTGTGGTGTAATAATTCGGGAGTTGAGGTGAAGTTAACAATAACAAGTGCACGAACGTCGAAGGGGAGGCTCGATGCACAGACCTCAATGAAATCATCCCTCCCCACCATCCAGCAAGGACGGGGAGAATATCAACATACACAGTTACCTACTAGGTAGGTAGTATCTCCAATAATTGATATAAAATCGAACAATCATTTATTTTGGTTCAAACCTATGTCAATGTATTAGAAAGCTTTAATTTGGTCAGAGTTTATATCTCTTATGTATTTGACTTAATGTTGGTTGTGTTTTTCAGGGTATTTGGCTGTCACTGTTTTTGATGAGTAGATTTGCTTGAATGGATAGGAAACACCTCTTTTGTATCTATATAAAGCCATCAACTTATCCATCGACATAAAAGCAAGAGTTCAAGGTTACGAGTGGTCCATGATTTGGAAAGCCTAAAGCGAAGCTGAAGAATTATGGTAACCCAAGTAGAGCAACACTACCGATACAAATAGACCTAGTTGACCTCTTATATCTAGCATCGGACCCTTATGATACATGCTACTTGAGTCCGATGCGCTCTAATAACATTGATTGCAAAGCTCCAAATCAGTGGCCATTTCTCAATTTAAAAGTCGTTTTCGCGGTGCTACATTTGGTACTCTGGAAAAAAGAACAAATATCTGATGGAAAGCGTGTAAACTGGGCATTTAGTGCGACCTCCATTTATGGCTTTTACTGTACCATCCAATGAGTCTGAGAAGTAAAGGGCCTTGATAATGCAAAAGCGAATGAATGTATTTTTGTCTTTCTCGAAAAATTCTTCAACGGCTCCACGGTCTATCAGCTTCACTGTCCTAGCTAGTGCCATCTCATTGCCATCTTGTATGGCAATCCTCATTATATCAAAATTTGAAGAACACCCTAAGGAGAATGAGATTAGATCCCTCAACCCTCTCGTGATATAAGCTGATGGACTTAGGTGGGATAAGTAACCATAGACTTGCCTAGGTCATGAAGGCTCAAAACAATCGAGTGAGGATTCCCCTGCATCCTACCTCATCATCTCTCCCAAACACGTAGAAATTATACACAGATAGCAACAGTCCAGTCCAGTCCAGTACGAATAGTAACCCATTCAGAAACCATGCAATCCCACAAACTCAAAAATACAACCAGATCCCAAGTACCACTCAAGAAAGAACACACCCAAAGCAAGCACGTAGAAAATGTACAACAGATAGTAACAGGACCGTACATCACGAATGACAACCCATACAGGCCAACCAGCAAACACCACCATCTCAAACAGATCCAACCAACCCCACCCCCCAAAAAAGCACTCAAGAAAGAACACACCACACCCAAAGCGCAGAAAACAGCAACCAATATCTCCCCCCCTCTCCCACAAAGACTCTCAAACCCTCAATCGTAGTACTACCACACACCTAAACACT
>PQXK01000188.1:0-76009 GCA_004786245.1 Botrytis hyacinthi | reverse complement strand
TATATATATATACAGCTAATCAGGACGCTCATTCGTTTGTGGAGGAAGATTCTGTGTGGTTGAGAGTGAGGAGTTGGAGATTCGATCTGCAATTCGGTTTAAAGGGATCGAGGGTACGAGGACTTGCGAAAGAAATACCACTAATATCGATTCGAGACTATATCACAAACAACAACACCGAACCCCAAGCTCGCAGAGTCCAGCAACTATGAAGCTTAGTACACTTTCAGTTGGGACGGCAGTTGCTCCTGTTGTATTCCAAACATTTGTCGCTCACGTAAGTTTCCGTTTCCTGCACATTTATTTAACTATCTAAGAAATCATTTCACAGTATCTCGGAGATCGATCACTCAAAAAGCAAAAACCTACTGCACATATCTCCTACGATGAAGGTCTTCACTTAATTCGCAAATTCCTGCTTTATGCATCTCAACATACAGTCGAAGATATCCAAGCCTTCACCTCGCAATGGGTACCTCATCCTCCTTACATTAGCGTGAGGGAAACAACCATTGCAGAGAAGCATATACATGAAGCAGAAAAGTATTTGTCGATTCAATTGGAGAAACAGGGAGGGATTGGGATCGTTGGGGGACATCAATGGTGGAAATGGAGGCGACCAGGGAGTGAACTCAAGTCTGAAACGATCGAGATGAAGGCAGATCTTGAAGAAAGGAATCTGAAAGGAGAAGATCCCAAGAGAGTCATGCTGTATATCCATGGAGGTGCTTACTTTTTCGGAAGTACGGATGAACATAGATATCAGATGCAAAGACATGCCAGGAAGTTGAAGGCCGTGGTCGTAGCACCTAGATATCGTTTGGCACCTCAATTCCCATTTCCATGTGGTCTTAACGATTGCTTAGCAGTGTATCTCAGTCTTCTTGATGATTTGCAACCATCCAGTATTATCTTTGCAGGGGATTCAGCAGGTGGTGGCATGGTGTTGAGTATGCTTGTCATTCTGCGTGACAATGGTTTACCTTTACCTGCAGGTGCTATTCTTATTTCACCATGGGTTGATTTGACTCATTCTTTTCCGAGCGTTGCTGCAGATAATCCTTTGGATTATATCCCACCGCATGGATTTCACCACCGACCGTCTCCAGCCTGGCCACCTCCAAACGCAGATGATCTGGCGGATATAAAAAGAGAGCTTTCTAACAGTGCTTCAAAGAGAGAACGCAAAGCTACATCTAAACAATCGGAAAGGGATGCAGTTCGAGGATTTACGTCTGATGCTGTCCCATCACCAGAGGCGTATAATAATGCTGCTGCTACTGAACCTTCATCTAACAAATATGAAGGGCCATTGGCAAGTTCAATTCCTAAACCTGGATATGATCTTTCAGTCATGATAGATGGAAAGCTAGTTGTGATAAAAGACCAAATTCAAATGTATACCACAAACCAGCTATTAGCCCATCCTCTGGTTTCTCCGGTTCTTCAAACTTCGCTTGGCGGTCTTCCACCACTTCTCGTCCTCATAGGCGGTGGCGAGATGCTACGTGATGAACAAATTTATATTGCACACAAAGCTGCCAATCCAGTTCGATATGCACCCGGGGATGCGTTTTGTGATCCACAGTCTCGTCTACAGGCATGGGACAAGTGGGCACCAACGGATGTACAACTACAAGTTTGGGACGACTTGTGCCACGTTCCACCAATATTAAGTTTTACGCGACCAGCTAAACATATGTATCGATCGATAGCTCAGTTTGGAGCTTGGGCTTTAGCCAAAGCTCAGCAAACAGGGATTGAGATCCTAGATGATGATGACATCTCGGTTATCTCAAAGTCTTCAGACTCGGGCGAGGATGCTCAAAAGGTAATTTTCCTATACCGATTTTTTCACAATTGAGTTGGTTGAACTAATAAAAACTAGGAAACGCCTGAGTCTACAGAGGGAATAGCCGGATCGATAGGAACAATAGGCAAGGCAGGCGATCCCCTCCCTCCCTTCATAGATCATATGATCCGTCAACGTGTCGACCGTCATGGCAACATATTCCCCCTTGACCCAGCCGATAAACTTCCTGCTTGTAACATCTCACCCAATGATGTCGGTGTCGTCAAACCTGGGCCAGTCAAGAAATGGATGGCTGTAAAGACGAAATTCGATACGAAATACGCTAGGGATAAGCGAAAGATACAAAAGAATAGGGCGAAGGAAATTGCAAGAGGATATGAACAATTCCTAGATCTACAACAAGTACCAGAAATGCCTCCTCCTAGTGCATTAGCCGGGCGTAGAATTGTTGGTGTCGAAATAGACAGGGAAAGTGGGGGTAAGCAAAAGAAGAGTTGGGTATTATCGAAATGGAGTGGATGGGGTAGTAAACACGATGAACTTACCATAGATCGTGGAATCGAAGCAGAAAAAGCGGGTAAAAATGTTGAGACTACGACTGCGAGTGCAGAGCATGGAGCTGGGGCTGGGGCCAGAGACATACACAGTAGAGAGAGGACTGGTGCTATTCCTCATGAGGCCGGTGAGGCTCATCGAGAGCCCATCTTAGGAGCTCATGAGGTAGTTCCGCCTGTCCAAACACCGACAAAGACCAGAGCGGGGTTTACTGAGATGAAGGTGGATAGGAGTGGGATCGCTGATATACCGGATGAGAGGACTAATATGAGAAGAAAATCGGGCGGGGAAATTGATGGGGAATTCTTGACCACCTATTCTGATATGCAACAATCAATGAGGACTGTTGATGATCCTCTTTTCCCTACGAAGAAAATTGCTAGTAAACAGGTTGAAGAACCAATTCCAAACTCCACCTTGGCGTCAAGAGCTCCTGCGGAAGAAGTGAATGAAGATGGAGGAAAAGTAGATGTAACAGGAATAACCATAAGCCAACCGATTATCGGAGTCGAGAATGAAGAGGGAGTGGTGAGATACACTAGTAATGGGGAGGAAATGAGGAGGCCTACGGCACAAGGTATAGCTTTCCCCTTTTCCATGCGCATGGGTGGGGAGGGGGTAGATGGTGTTATGAAAGATGGTGTTCGGGAGAGAAATGCGCGCAATGGTAAAAAGGGGAGAGACGCGAATGCCAGTACAGAATCACTGGTTGGTAGTGTCAGGAGCGTGGTTCCAGAAGGATATGAGCGGAAGTACGATGACGAAGTGGAAGATTATGTAACAGTGAAGATTGCAGAAGATGAAGGAAAGGGGAAGGAGAACAAGCATTTGAGTGTGGGGGAGAATGGTGTTGGGCCCGAACGTTCCCCTGCGTATAGTTTCGCGGATGGAGTAAGCGAAATTGAAGGTCAAGGGGGATTGGACATGCTAGATACACCTCAGAGGGGTGGCAAGGGAAAAGAAATTCCAGAGAAGCTGAGGACAACGAACTTGGATGGACGGGATGATGTTAATCATGTGAGTCCAAGTCTTTCGGCTGTAGGGGCTCATTCGCGTCCGGGACCAGAGAGATTTTACTCGGCGCGGGAAATTCCAGAGGAGGCTAAGAATTCTAAGGAGACCTAGAAGGGAGTCTTTTACATGTGCTCTAGAGGAGTTAAATAATATTCAACGTCTGGAATGAACAGGATGGGTCACTGGAGTTTGTTGCATTAAAATCAGCACCATTGTGCAGAAGTCATTAGACTGAGAGTACTTGTATGAGTATGATAGCGTATACCAAAAAGCGATAGAGACGACTAGCAAATAACGAATAGATTCATGTTATAATTCTTTCACTTTTTGGTTTCTGCATCTGCTTTAGGGTGTGCATGATATCAAAATCCTCATTCGGAAATTGAGGCTGTGATCGGCGTGTCAAGAGAAACCTTGGAAGGAGTGTACTGGGTGGCTTCAAAAGTTCCAAAGCTGATAGTGAATATACGACTGTTCTATATACAACGAACTCTTATTGATGTCACGCTACACTACCCCACTATGAAATGTACTGAGCAATACACAAAGGATAAATCGTCGCGCTGCATGGGGTGTCGTGATTCGCCGGTTCATGGATACTCAAATTTTTGTCAAGACCTTCCAGAAAATCTGATATAACCTTATTGATACATTTTCCTACTCTATTTATACATATACAAAGTACTCTCAAATGGCATGGTATTGTTACTGTATAAGCTTTCTGATTGGTCAATGAAGTCGCGGCTCCGATCCCCGATGTAAAGCGCGAATTTGACAAAAAAAAACAACCTCTGGATTGAACTTCCACTTTAGAGACCGATATGTATCGGTGATAATGAAGGGAGCCACGTTTGTATGCCTTTTATTGTGCATAAGCTGATATTCCTTGAATCTTTGGAATTTGCATCTTGAACTTCATTTTTGCCTAGGCATTTATCTTGGCGCACCAACCTAATGTGGCAGGTCCCAACGTTATCATGCTCTCAGCTTCCTGCACACCGGGCTTGGTACGCCCAACTTCGACTTACGGATATGCTGTCGTTTTCTTTCACTCGTGATTAATCGCTGAAGGTTCCAGCTTCCTGAATGCCGGGCTTGGTATCGCGGCATTTGGATTGCAGATACTCAAGTGGTTTTTGTTATCTGAAGCTGATGTGTCACTCATTCAACCTTCCTAAATGTTGTTTTTCGTTTTAAGAATATATTCTTCAGGTACTAGATGAGCTTCTCGAAAGAGAAGGTAGAGATCTATATATGTACAGCCAAGATGGCCAAGCGTGCCAAGTGGTTCACAATCTTGAAGAACTCCTTTCACATACCTATTTGCGACTGAAGGGAAGCTACAAGGCAGAGCTGAGGGGAAACAGTAAACGGGAAAGCCACAATATTGATACATATATATACTTGAGCATCATGGTCTACGTGAAGTTTTTAGATCAGTTTCTTACTCCTCAACTGCCACGATGAAGCTCACATCATTGTATTGCATCGCGGCTCTCGCTCCCATTTTTTCTCATGGATGTCTGCTCCCAGAAGAAAGGGAAGGAAAACCAAGAGTCGTTCGTCGTCAAACTAGTAACGGCGTACCAATCGGGACTGGTGATCGCTACAGCGCTGGTACTATTGCGCCACGAGGTGTGGGATCTCAAACCACCACTTTCACCACACTCTTGAACGTCAACGAGATCACAAGTGGACTCAAAGCTCTTGCGAGTGTATACGGCATCACCACTTTCACCACCCCATACAAAACATATAATGGTGCTTCCATCACTGGCGCTAAAGTTGGAGGTAATGGAACATGTAATGATGCCATTCGCGTGTATTTGAATGGAGCCATACACGCAAGAGAGCGAGGTTCTTCTGATGGCCTGTTGTTCTTTATTAGTGATCTCTTGTATGCAAACAAGAACGGTCTCGGTTTGAAATTCGGTTCAAAATCTTACACCAATGCTCAGGTGAAGACTGCCTTGTCGACAGGAATTGTGTTTATTCCGCTTAGCAACCCTGATGGTGTTGCTTATGATCAGTCCACCAACAGCTGTTGGCGTAAGAACCGAAACCCAGCATCGGGAACTGGTGCTTCTGCTGGTGTGGACTTGAACCGCAACTTTGATTTTGTATGGGATTTGACCAAGTGGGCTCCAAGCGTTCGAAGTGAGGTTGCATCGTCCAGTCCTTCTTCTGAAGTATTCCATGGTACGTAGTTTTATTTCTCTGATCCTGGTTCAAATTGACTCTAACCAATCTCGCTCTATAGGCACTGCCGCCTTCTCAGAACCAGAAACCAAAAGTATCAAATGGGTAATGGACACCTACTCCAAAGTTCGCTGGTTCATCGATCTTCACTCTTACACCGGTGACGTTCTCTACTCCTGGGGAAGTGACACAAACCAAGCCTCTTATCCTACCATGAATTTCCTCAACACGGCCTACAATTCAGTCCGCGGAATCGTATCCGATACTCCTGGTTCGGGTTCCGGCTACGGTGAATACTCACCCACAGCCGAAGCTACCGCCAATAAAGCTGCTGCTGCAAAGATCGGTGCAGGTATGAGTGCCGCTGCTGGACGCACATACTCTGTTATCCCAGCTGCGGCATTATATCCAACCAGCGGCGCTAGCGATGATTATTCTTACTCTAGACATTTTGCCGATACGACCAAGAATCTTATCCATGGTTACACCATTGAATTTGGATTTGGAAACTCGGCATCTAGTTGTCCATTCTATCCTACCCAAGCTCAGCATAACCTCAATTTGCAAGAGATTGGAGCTGGATACATGGAGTTTTTGCTTGCTGCTGTTAGCTTGGGATTGGGTGATGCTACAACTTGTTAAGGGATTGTTGAATGGAAATATACTTGGAGATGGAGATCAGGATCAAGGTCTTATGTTTCGGCCTCTTGGTTGTGCATTTGGAAATAAATGGCTTTAGTCAAGTCATGCATAAAATAGTTAGCTTGGGTAATGAATCAATTTCAAATTCATTCAAGTGCTCATTCACTGCTCGTTGTTCCTAGTAGTCCCAATTTTATCGATGTGACGCTTGGTTTTTCTGAAGATTCCCCGGAGAATTTTCTTCTCGACGGTGAAAGTAATATGATTTCTGGGGAATGGGCTCATTTGATAACATGATTGAGTGATCGATAGTCAGTTCGCTCTCAAGATGATGCTATAGTAAGATAACAAAACAGTACTCACTCATAGAAATCATTTTGGTCACCATGGCGGTACATAGTCTCTGCTCGGAAAACCCATAATGCCCGATGACTTGCCCAGTGGACTAAGATCGGCCCAACTGTTAGCTTCCCACCACCAGGGTTTCCAACAGGACAGATTGAATTTTATTCTTGAGTGGTGTTCAATTCACGGATTCGTTCGTCTCTCGCAATGGCTCTTCTTCCTAACGGAATGATATATTCGTGGGTGTGTATGAAGTGATAAGCGAGAGACCGACGATGCTAGATAGGAGCTAGAAAACACCAAACCTACCTACTCGAAGCAGTAAATCTATCACGTGTGTTTAAAATCATTGGTTCAAAGCCAACTCAATGACGTTCGAAGCCAAATTTCGAGAACCTGGGGTAGGCGGGGTGAAGCCACCCAAGTTCAAAAGAGGGTTGGTTGCAAAGCTAGATGGCCTGGATCGACTAACCCAGGGGACTAAGAGTCAAGCTTTGGAACTGAAGACTAATCGCCGCACAACTTTTTTTTGGGATGGATAGTCCGTCATGATCGATGTGTAAATTTTGTCTCGAATTTCTTTCTTATCCTCAACTTTTCATTCTTTCTGTACAATAAATTTGGGCATCGTATACTTGCAATTCGCGCAGATGATATACAAGATATAATACTATAATTTTTAATCTTTAATAACTACACTAAATTTTGACGTCTTTCTATCCTTGAGATTAATACATACATTCAAATACCTTCGGCTTTATACAAACACTCACACCCTATCAATCATCAACGTCGGCGCAAACATCCAGCTATTCGTAATACCTAGCATCGACACAGATATTTTCCAATTCGCGATTTACAATATTGGCACAAGCATAGAATCACTCTCAATGTCTAGTATCATCACCGAGATCGAACACCTCTCAATTTCCAGCCTTGGCATAAACAATTATCCACCGGGTAGCATAATCAGCCCGGGCACGACAGCTCAACAACCTCAACCTGACAATGTTGAATCGACTACTATACCAGCACCTGCGCCCATTCGAAAATGGTGCTGGCCAAAGCCATCTGAGAGAAGAAAGAAAGCAGTAACACTAGATACCAATACCAATACCAACACCCTCCCACCAGCTCAAAACCCTGGTGATTGGATCTGGGAAAACGGGATACCCCAAGTACCTTCTCGGAGCACTACTCCCTTATCCTCATCCTCATCCTCACGACCACAACTTCTCACTGCCCCAGACAACTCGCCCAACTTCTCTACCTCACCCACCCTATCCCTCACCGAGGGTTTCGAAAAATACTGGGAAGACATCTCCGACGAAGAAATGACCACGTATATCCCGCCCAACATCATCACGATCTGGGAGAGAGTAATCGCACAGAAACGTCTGCATGCGAAAGCAGCGGGCGCAGAATACGAGAGAGAGCTGGAAGAAGAGCTTGAGGAGAAATATGGCGCGATGCTGAAGTATAGGGAGGAGGAGAATGAGGTGTGGTCTGTGGAGGGATTGTTGGAGATGGTGGAAGAATGTGATTTATTTGAGTGGGTGAGGGAGATGGGGAGGAGGGCGTTTTGGGAAGGGGGGTGGCATGGATTAGATGGGTGATGGGGGAGAAATGAAGGAAGAAGAGGTGGGGGAGTTAGGTATATATCACATGTTTTAGCGATGAGGGATGGTTCATCCTCACATCAAAAGTTAGCGCAGCTATCTCCTACATCACGAGATACCCAAAGTCTATATAAATTGCATAATCATCAAATTCTCCGAATGAATCCTAGATTGACCCATCCATCGTACCCTCCAAAGTCCGTAACATTCTTTCAAGTTTCGCCTTTCCCTCCTGCCACCCCTCACTACCAACTACACACACTTGGTATATCGACCAACTTCCAAATGGTCTCATTATCCAAACAAGCCCATCTCGACCCCCACTCGACGTGTGAAACTCAAACCCAATCCTCCCATTCTCTATCTCCTTCCCATCCACGATTTCCTCTCATATCATTACATAGAAGTCCCCTGGTTAATAACCTAAAAAATTTCATTTCATCAACAAATCAATTCTCACAGCGTTACCCACTCTTCCACTTCTTCTCATCTTACACCCCCATTAAGTGGTAGATATCTTTCATAGCAAATACTTTAGCGAATAAAATCGATGCATTCATCTCAAAAACTCCAACGCAATGGGAATATCTTTAGATAAACATATAATAGCAAGAACCTGAAGTGGATGATGTAATTCTCTATTCTCTATTTCTATTCTTCATTCCAAACTTTCATCTTGATATCAATATTTGACTAATGTAATGAACTTCTCTTTACGTCCATTATTCAACAATATATGTGTATGTACGTAGCTAATTCCATGCCTGCTGTGCTATGAAACTTGTCTCAAGCCCATGCCTAAGTTCTCGCGCGCAAAGGTATATTAAAATACAACGAAAAGAAGAGTGCCAGATCATTTGGCAGCGTTAGTTTTCTCCTGTGGTCTCCCCCTTCCCCGTCTTCCACTTACACTTCCACCGCCTCCACCCTTAACGGGCACTCCTCCACTCCCACCCTTCACAGGTTCACCACCACCTCCACCACCTCTCCCCCTACCTCCTCTACCTCTCGTCCCACCCTTTCCTCTCCCGATACCACTCTTCGAACCACCTCGCCCAGCTCCACTGCTAAAAGCCTTCATCCTCTGTGCTTCTTCCTCAATTGCTCTCTTACTTTCCTGATCCCACCACTCCTGAAATTTCTGCTCCTCTTGAATTTCCTGAAGACTTCTCTTTGCGACTGCTTCTTTGATCACTTCTTGTTCTCTCTGTTGCATTCCAATGATATCGGCCATTGATAATTGCAGAGAGGGCTCTGCCTTAGATGCTGGCGCTTTATATGATTTGGAATGAGGAATGAGTGGAGTAGATCCAGATGATGGTATTGGTTGTTTTGATGGACCAGGTGACGGTTTTTGTGCTTTTGTGATGCTGCTGCTATCATTCCTTTTCTGTCCAGAGAATCTAGTATCTGGAGACGCAACTCTGCGTGCAGTCGAGGGAGTATTTGCTGGTGAAATCGCTGGTGAAATCGTTGGCAATGGTGCTAGAGATACTGGTGAAGATTTATTCTCTTTATCAAGGATCTCCTTAAGATTTGTTCTCGAACCGACACCCGCAACTTGCCAAGGAGACGATGCCTTTTCTTTGCCTTTACTCACGGGAGTCTGTACAGCTTGTTGAAATGCTGCCTGTTGTTTCTTGCGTTCCTTCTGCGAGAGTCTTGGGGTTGCCGACTTAGCAGTTGCTTCTTCATCCTTGGCCTTTTGGGCAGAGAGGCTCAGGGATAAATTTGAAGTGCGACTTGTTGATGCCTGGGCCATGATCTCTTTCATATCGAGCTTTAGTGAAAGATTGGGGGAAGACCATGTTTTAGTTGCTGATTGAGGTGTGTCAGGAGCGTATTTGATTCCCAAACCAACAGAACTTGGTAGGTCCGTAGGAGACCCTGACTCTACAATCCTGGGAGTTGAGCTGCTTGTAGGAAACCTTGGAGTGGCTGGACCACCTGGAGAAGCAGAAGTCAAATCGATAGTCAAGTTCAAGTCAGGTGGACTTCCAGGCAGTTCGTCGTCGTCCATATCGAACATAAGGTCGGCCACCACATCCTTGGGACGTATACTTGGGCTGAATGGTTCGTTCTTCGCCACCCTGGATCTTCTCCTGGCTTTCTCATTACTGGGAGAGGACAAATTATCATCAATACTTCCCATACGCATTTTAAAGGACGAAGATAATCGACTATCCTCATCTTTAAGATGAGCACGAAACATCATATCTCCAAGCCTACGACGCCTTTCCTCATCTATATCCTCTGCTAATTCCGGATACTTCTCGTGTAAGTCTAGATCAGCTCGGCCACTTTTTGCAAACGGCAGACAATGTAATTGATTATCGCGTACGACTTCATCCAATTCGAGAACAAGCTCCTCGTCAAGATCATCAAGTAGGCTATTTAAAGTTAGTAATGTACGTAACCAGATACTAAGGTATTCCAGCTCATCAAGATTCCGAGAATAGACTTACTGGTTCTCAAGCATTGATTCCAGCTGCAAACACATATACTCAAGGCCAGCATGTTTAAGCTCGATGATTGAGCAAGGTGCTATAGCATTGACAATATTGCACACATTGCGGGTAGTGACTTTGGGGATGTTAGTATTACTTGTACAAGAGTCTGTGAGGCGTGAGGTGCGAAAGAACATACCGAACCGGCCCAAAACGTGCTGACAAATTTGGGATAATCTATCGATCATCAACTCATTTGCAACACTCATGACATCCAAGATAAGTTCCGAGAATTCATCGATGTCTGTGGAGACTATGTGGTCGAAAAGCTCAGGTCCTATATCAACATATAGATAGCGTAACACGACCTCGAAGGTTTCTGGTGCAATATGCTTCAGATCAATCCTGATCGGGCCTGTATTTTCCGCACGTCTACCAGCAAGCCATTGACCCCCAGACCGACCATTGAACAGACCATCAAAGAAAGGACATCGTTGGCATGCAAGCGCACTGTGAATAGGAATTTCTCCTCCATCCAACTCGACAAGAGCATCACAACCATCAAAAAATTTCTCGTCTTTAATTGCATCGTCCATGTCAGTGGTTATGGAATCCGAGGGCCGCCTATGAAGCCCAGGCCCATTCAAGTATTCCATATTCAAATAGGAACCAAGTTCCATAAGTTGACCCCTAACCTTTCTATACCTGAAAGCCAAGTGTGAGTAGTAATTTGCAAAGTTCCAAACATCAGCAACTTCATCCTGGTAAAGAAAGATAACAAGGTTAACGAGAGTGATAAAATCCAAGCCGTTGAAAGTGATCTTTATCCTACCACTTGTACCTTTCTGAATGTTGAGAATATCAGGTTCTGATTTGGAACGATTGGGGAGCGAAGCGGTTCCACTGTGACGGAACTCGGCTAGAAGTGATCTTAGGACAGAAGATCTACCTGCAACCAAGAAGCTATGGACAGGTATTGCGATGTCAGATGTGCTGGTACACAACTCAATATCATAGCCGCTATCAAAATTCTGACCCATGAACAAATGTTCGACGTCCCCCTCAAGGTCCGGAGACGTAATGACTGCTGCCATAACAGACCCATATTCAGATGCCAAATTTTCGAAGCGATCCTTCCATTTTGCATGCTGTTCTGCTGGGTACTCTGAAGCCACTAGATCTTTTATGCTTGACAATGGTTCAAGATCCTCCAACAATTTCTCATCTTCAATTGTCACTTGAGTCCTAGTCACATCACAGTCCTTGCGGATTGCCGCAAATACACCAAAAGCATTGCTTCTGACAGCCACTACTTTTGTAAGTCCAGGGACTCGCTGAAACTTGAAGTCCTTGCGATCATAATCACTATTCCCAGTGAAAGAATCCTTATTCTTAGCTCTTTTAACACGTCGCCACACGGCACCAGCCTGAGTGCAAACTATCACAGATCCATTTTCGCCAACACCAACAGATTTTATTCCATCCCAGTTACCCTTGCGGAGTGACCAGACTCGCTGCGGTTGTGATAGAGCTTCCTTGATTTTTGAGGGGTTGGTTGTCGAAGCTGCCGCAACCTTCGTATCAACCTTCCTCACATTCAAGGTGTATAAGTCTCCTCTGCCAGAAATGGCCGCAATTGTGTCCCCGCCAGACTCAATATTAGTGATATTGTTCGACTCATTGTCATATCGGGTTGTGAATGAAGTGCTTTGAAGATAGTAGTTTGTGAAACTTTCATGTAACGGAAATTTGACCATGTTATAACCATAATTCGTGAAAACACAGACTGTATGGTTTTCCAGAAGGCATATAGTTGCACTATTGATAGCCGAAACTTTAACGATCGATGACTTGAATAGGGATGCCGCAACTCTACGGGGCACTGGTTGAGCCTCCAAGGATCGGGAATCGGAATCCATAAGGCCTAATTGTCCTTCGTTCTTCCCCCAGCAGAACAGTGAGCTGGATGTATGAGCCACTGAATGAATAGCAGATGCAGCTATACCGACAATGGTTTCTCTTTTCAGAGGTCCAAAAATCTGGCGCGGGGTTGTGCAAAAGGGTTCTTCATCCTTTAGTGCAGGGCGAGGTAGATTATAGCCTAACTGGCCCCAAGTGTTTGTGCCCCAACTGAAAATCTCTCCTTCAGATGATACAGCAAGGGTATGGTTCTGACCGAGAGCAACGGTCGAGACTTTCTTCCCTGCTAAGCCACCCTGATTCACTGGCACATAATTAAAGCGAGTAGTTTCATCTCCCATCCCTAGTCTACCTCCAGGGCCAAAGCCACACATGTAAAGGTTTGATTCTGGATCTGTAGTCAAGACAGCACTACTCAACTTGGAAAGAACAACATCTTGTATGATTATAGGCCTGTTTTGGATCATGGAGGGAAGCTCCGATACCGTGGTAGGAAAGTTTTCGTGATCCGCGACAGGATTGTCATGACGGACAGAGTCTAGGTAGTTTTCATAAAATTGAAAGAGTAATCGGTCAGGACGCTTCAGTGTTATCCTTTCCGGATACTGACGATCATCCTGGTCACCAAACCCCAATGAAAAGTTTTTGTTGCTACCAAAAGCAAAAAGCTCATCCCCATCAATACTTTCGGGTTCTGACACATCACTCTTGAGCAACTCAGAATCACCGTCATTGGAGTCGTCATCTCTTTCGTGGCGACGCAATATTTGCTCTCTAATGTATTCCCGGATCGATCGTGGTGCGATGGTCGCATTATAGACATCAAACGAGGTGTTTCCCTCCCGATCCTTGATCTTAATAACTGACGAGTCCGGCTTGGCTCCTGTGTTTCCAGTAGCGCGGTCCTTTGAGTCCCTTTCGATTATCGCCCGAGCAATCGTGACGTTACCAAAATACAAAGCCCTGTGCAATGCTGTCCATCCACTTTCTGTGTCTTGTATATAGAGGTCGATAGAAGGATGGTCGATAAGGGCGGTGGCGAATTCTATTGCATTCACAGCTGTCGAGGACGCAGCTCGGTGCAGAACTGTCAACCCAGCATGATCTCTACTATTTAACTCCGCTCGACTGATCGCATTTCCCTGCCCTTTGGCCCCATTTATGTTCCCAGCAGGACCAGAAGCCTTGCGACTCTTGCCGAAAGTCTTGGGTGACGTTCCCAACCCGCCCGAACTCCCTATTTTATTCCCAAAGCTACTGGAAAATGCCGATCCTCCACCATGTCCTTTCAATGTATGCGATGGATTGGCGACGTTTGCCAATATGCGTCGAAATTTATCGACGTCATCTTCGAGATAATATTTCCAGAGAAGATTGCTCATGTGTGGATAAGGGTGGCAAGAAGGATATCTTCCGATTACTTCAATGAACACCTAGCTGTGACCTCGGAGGGACACGGCGTTTTTAAAGGTGTTATGAAGTGGAGGAAGACTCCTGATAATATAGAAGAGAAATAAAGTCTGGTCTTGATCTGCCAGACGTCTTAATCGATAGTTCAAGGTGATTTGGGCGATTGTGAAGCGGGGGTGCTTATGCGATTGATGGAAAGTCGTACGAGCTTCGATACCTGTAGAGTTTGAATATTTTGGTCGATGTTATGTATTCAATTGAATTTGGATTGAAGTATGTAGTCTTGCTGTCAATATAAGTTGAAATAATTGTGAAATAATTGAGTCAGTATCGATATAGCTATTGGAAATGTATCGCACAATGTGAAGGCCGTTGATATTGTGCGACGCGATAAATGCCCTGGCCAATCGGAATCGCGACTTTAACAGCATGCTTACGGTGTATCTTTAACGTGGGGCAAGTATTTGACGAGACCCATCGTTAGCTATTACCTACCGTCATAACTTCTTACCTAGATACGTAATATAGAATTGAAGATTTGTAGCTTTCCATTTTCAAGAATTATAACAAGAAGTGTTTAAAGCTTGAGAAGAAAGTTAATATATTGGCACGAAGCTTTCTTTATGTATTCGTGCTTTAACTCCAAAAGCCATTTTCTGAAGCGGTGAAGGAATCGGACCCACATGTTCATGCAATTCTCAAAGCATTCTCGACATTTTCTATCATAAATCAAATTTCAAAAAAAGCTAGAAGAACGTTCTATTATTCGTTATTATGCTAATTGACACCCTGGATTATAAAGCACGTAATTTTGGTGCTAGAATTTTCCAATCTTGAGATTCCGATTTCTACAATGAACTTTATATGACGACTGTAACCTTCAGGGCAGGTCTTCAAATGTATCTGAACTTTCACTCGAATCCAAACTTTTTGTCTGTCTTCTGCTAGCCCTTTTTAACATGATACCATCCCAGTGTTCTCTTAACGGGCTCATCATCGCCAGTGAAATATGATTTTCATCTCAATTGTTTATCAAGTATGAGCAAACATCATCCATGACCTCCAACTTCTCTGTCGAGCATTGTAGCGATGGTTGGATAAATCCGTTCCTGTGATTAAACCCCTTGATTCTCTCGTTCCTGATGGCCTGGTGATTGCCTCGGCTTCGATGATTTCCGACTTCCACGAACAGAATCTTCCAACGTGTCGGACACTGTTTGGAGTGCAACATATCATTCCATCTCAAGTCTTCAGGTCATTTCCAAATGTCTCATCCCCCACCTCTGTCCAATCCTCCTCTCCTCTTCTTGCTCCCCAAAATCCTCTTCCATAACTGACCAAAATCTCCTCTCCCTTCTTAATTCCCTTCCACTTTCCCACACCCTTTCCCTTCCCTCCACCAGCCTTCTCCCCTAGTACCCAAACTCCCATGCCTCTCTCTCCCCTCCCACTATCCCAAATCTCTTTAAACTCAGCATTAACCCTTGCCCTCTCCCCACCAATAGTCACTCCCCTGAAATCATTAATGAACCTTGCTTCATTCCCCTTTCCTTGTGCATCAACCCCAATACCTCCCTCGCGATCCAAACTCAAATCATAATCACTCTTTTCATGCCATTCTACCAGCTTCTTGATCTTTTCATCCGCCAAAGAACTCGGTGCATGCACTTCACCGATGTACTGCAAAATGAAAGTTCCAGGTTTTAAGTCTCTCGTAGCGAATAATCCACTCTGGCCATTGGCGGGATGGGAGGGGTCCTTGATGGGCGTAATTTTGACGAGGGATGAGGGGCCTTTAGCGTGAGAAGTGGGAATTGGAAGCGAGTCTGCGGTCGGCGTGCGGAGAATTTTCAGATGCGAAGGGGTCATTGTTGTGCAGTATGTGGGGTTTGTCAGATATGGGATCTGGGAGGGCCAATTTTTGGGTAGGGGTTGAGATGGTGCCATTTTCTTCAAGAAGAATCTGTGTAAAGGATTGGGGTCCAATTTCTTGAAAAACTTCTCAAGGTACCTCGACTAGATACAAAATTGCTGCAATAGACACTGTCCAAATATGCGAGGAGAAGATAACCTTATCCGCTAAAGATCTCTCTCAGTCTTTCACTTCAATTGCCTTGTCGCAAACCAAAAATCTTCCATCCTCAAATGCCAAGCCTTGGCGTCCGTTAGCGCCCGCCCCCACAAACCCCTAGCAACAATGACGAGCATGGCGACCAACCCTGTGAGGATCGTTCTTTCCTGATCATACAATATCGACTTTTTATTTCGATACTTGGACTTAGCCATTCACTTTCTTGTTTATGAAAGATGGGGTTTGGAAATGCCATGTTTTCCTTGATAGACGGTAAGATGCTCCTAATCGTGGCAGGCGAGACAGGATGGACAAATGGCGTGGCAAGGAATGTGGAAATTGGATGTAAACGGTTGATGGTGATAGGGCTGTAAACAGGTTTTTGATATGACGCAGATGCTTGCAATAAATAGGAACAGTTGGTCCTTGCTATGATTTTGTCTGGTTGTTTGCTCACGACAATGAGGTCATCTTCGATAAGTGACGCCACAAAGGTGAAAGCGATGGATGCTGGATTGAAGAGGTAGCAGGTATAAATTGATAGGTTTCACCGCCACATCTACTCAATTCTAGTTCTAGGTATTTCATGATATATTTAATCTATCTACGATCCAGTTCTATCGCAATCCAATAATAAATCAAATCAAATCGAATAACACCATCTAGCCCAGTCCAATTCGAATCAACAGCAAATACCATAGCAGCCATGCCTTCTCTCGTTGAGTCCCTCACAAACCTCGTCTCCTCCATCTTCAACACCATCATTGCAACCTTCAGCTCCATCATCGCCTTCCTCCAATCAATCCTCAGCGCGATCCTCGGCCTCATCAATGCATTTTTCGCTGCAATCGGTTCTGCTCTCGCGGGCATTGCGCAGACGTTTGAGGGATTGGTGAAGTTCCTTTTGAGTACGTATACATCTCTTCTTTCAGATGGTAGAATAGGAAACGAAAAGACAATTGTGGAAATAAAAGGTGGATCAGAACATAAGCTAAATCTTCTCTTCAAACAGGCAACATAGTTGTCATCGCCGCTCTCGGCGCTACCTTCGTCGCATACACCGTCTATCAACGCAGTCAGGGAAGACCTGTTACTGCTGCACCCGGTAGCGCCAAGAAGACTTCTTGAACTTGTCTTCTCTCGAATATCGGAGTCCAAACGGGTAATCGTGGGGTACGAAATGAAGAAAATAAGTGCCAGGAAACTTCCAGCGGAAAAACCACATTGAGATGCATAATAGCAGTGCTGGCCAGAACGAAGGAAAGTGAAGGAAAGGAAAGAACAAAACAATGAAATAAGGGCGGTTCACTCGCGGAGTATACTTTATGATACCTCACTACGTAGTACTAATACAACAACCAAAACAAACACCTGCAACAATAATCCATCTTGGAGTGACGCACAAATGATGAACTACACATCGTGTGACATTTTCCACCTTTCACATGAATCTACCGGAATCGGAGTCCGAGTCATATCGTACAGATTCCGTACGACGTGAGTATTCCGCGATACTGTAGATTCCGTGGGGGCACATTGATCTATCCACCTCTGCATTTCTGCTACCCACTCGAATCTTTCGTGTATTAAATGTATGAAGTATACCTAGGTAGGTAGTGTTCGGTTACATGGCTCGCATGGAAAGGGGGTTTTTCGCTTTTCTCGCCTGATTACCTCAAGATTACCTATTGTACAGGTCAATGCAAAGCACTAAGCATTTCCACTATCCAAATGAATCATCTCGGTCGTGCGTATTCTCATTGCAGATATGGATAATCCCGTTTCTCCAACTATAAAACCCATCGATGAAGATCTCAATGGGAATCTCCGTCCCGGATTTTTGGAAGCGAATTCGTAGACTGAGGATTGTGCTCAGACTCGAGATCATTTGATGCAGGAGATGGATGGAATGGATAGCCACGCACGCCACAGTCGATGCGCATTGTAAGATCAGATCACACGTTTGATATCTCCGAGCAGGTGTCTAATCGCCTATATGTGAAATTTCGAATGAATCTTGCTATGCTCACGACAACAAAATGATGGAAAGAGAGTAAGACGGGCATCATGATCTCGAGTCAGTGACCGTGATATTACTTTCTACTTACCAGGTATGTAATCTTCCTAAATATACATCCAAACATAATCATACCCAGCACATACTTTCCCATCCTCCCATTCCACCTTGTGCGCCCCTCGGAATCCGGAACTGATTCATCATCACCCTATCATCCACGGACGTCAATGCACATACCTGCCAAAAAAGCTTGTCTCCTATAAACATCAATAGCGACGGTAATTGAACAATCGTCTTTCGATCTCATTCATGAAAACACTGACTAATCTACTAATGTACGGTTGTCCATCAAGATCCAGACGGTTCTTGGATTACTTGGCAACACGTGTGTTATTTTTTATTTGACAATTTTGATTTGAGTTTGCTGCCGCGGTCTTTAATTTCTTCGACCTAGTAGTGCAAGTCTAGGACCCTTACATCTCCTCCCGCTTTGAACAGTATGCAGATATGATTGGATAATGCACCGCACCTCTGAGAATCCAGGGTTTTCTCACTTGCTCGTAATCGGAAATGCTCGACCTGCTTGCCGCAAGTCCACGAGGAAGGATGGATTGCACATGCAGTCCACGTGACACAAATGAGGTATTTATTCTATTGGTTCATTTTACTCCGTATGTCATTCATTTTGTCGAGTATCTCTGGCGGTGAGAACCTGTTTGCTTGCCCTGTTTGCGTGCATCTTGTTCGCGGAGGCCGGAGGAGAATACAGATTAAGTTTAAGGTCTTGAGTTCGAGGACCTTTGATGCGTGGGATTGTGGTTTTGAAGCTTACAAGCAGGTTGCATCTGCATTAGTTGGTTCTGTAGGCAATGTAAACATTGCATGTGGGAGAAGGATTGAGGACGGTGGATGAAATTTATTTGAGAGCGGGTAGCGCGAGACTCGCGCGAGAGAGGATGTTTAGATTGTTCTGATCTTGTGGTTTAATTTGAATATCCGGGTAGAATGTCAAATGTAGAAACCTGGATTGTAGGTAGGTATTGATGAAAGCATTGGAGCTGAGTACCTACTGAAGTTTCGTTCTCGGGTCCATCCCTTAATTTCACTTCGCTTGTGGGACAGTCAATTTTGTCAATGCAAGACTGCAAAGATACGACATGTAATGCATAATATAAGAAGCTCAATTGACCCCAGCAGCAATTCCGTACCTACAGTATTTTATCATTTCAAAGTAAATAAACAAGAAGAACCGGTCCGTGTGATTGTTCAAAGTCAGAGAAGTGCAGGTGAGCAGATGATCATATTACACTCAAGATTTGATTTTCATCACTACAGAGCATCGTGGCATCCGAATATTGTACCACCAATTAAATGATGGTTGATATCAGTCATATTATGACGAAGAGGGCGCGGCACGCACATCAAATCTGATCGTGCCTCTGGATTTCTCTCGTGGGGTTGAAGTTCATTTGATATGTACAAGGAGCCAGGCGGGCTCATCCCTTGCGAATAATTTCATGCAGCTGCCTTCGAACGTGGCAACTCTAAAATTCGTATATTGCACGAAGTTTTCTAGTATCCTATAACTTCAGCGTTAAAATCCCAGCATTCTGGTGGACTCGTCGACCATGCATTGCACTACAGCGCTAATGTGAATGAAGGCCTGTTTGTCATACAATATTTTTATTGAGGGTTCTTTAGTCTCGAGTTGAGGAAATTGGAAATTTCACGGACTCGATCTCGACTACCGACTGCCGTAGAACTAGTGATAAGATCGTCAAATAGCTAGACAAATACTTCGGGAGATGAACATCGATTGTGTATGTGCTATTATTATAGATTGTGTTCTCCGTTCAACCGTGGTGTGTGCGTGAGCTACGAGGTAAGATAGGAGGATATCATTCCCGTCCCGTAGAAATTCCGAATGTGCTTCGTGCACATCATGTCAAGCCATATCGAATATGATACAAGGAAGTTGGTGTAACATCGACTATCTTGGGTTGCTGATATTCCGGGCCCGCCAGAAAAACGGTAATTATACAGGGTGGGTATCGGTTTTGGGGCTGAGTCGTTGTTGTCAATGCTGATTCATGGGGATCTGTAGGTGTGGTGGGATGTGTGAATAGCTTGCATATCTTCCTTGAAGAAGGTGTACAGTAACCATAAAGGCATTTATTGGATTCAAATGTTTCGATGGTGAAAGTGGGCCGATGAATTCTCGATGTTTTCTCGATGTTTTCTCAATGAAGGATGTTTGAAGTTGGCTGGAAATGAATACTTTGATAGAAACTCCTCCGTTGACCGAATTAGACGAGACTTTTCAATTCGTTCATGTGGTGAGCCAGTAATCGGGCAAACAGATCGCTGGTTGAATCGGTTGTTGCAAAATAAAAACATCGATCCTCTATTTGCTTATCTGCATGTGTGAATGCTTACTTGGATTAGCTGACAAGAGAAATATGTTTCAATGAAGTCAAAACCGTTTCCGGGGAAGTAAACTATGCTGGCTAAATGTATGTTTTTGTGGATGGATTGTGGATTCCGATAATCTTTCTGCTCTGATTTGATATTATTTCACTTAACCCTAATCTTGACCTGCTCGTATATGGAGTTCACCAAGGCGCCATGCCACCATTAGGTTACAAAATCATTTGATGGTTTAAACTTTGGACCGGGAGACAGATAGTCTTTCAAATTGACAGTTCAAACTTCAAGTCAAACGAAGAGGAGAGGAGCCACTGCACAGAAACTGATGGCTGAAACTTCGTACATGCAAATCAAAATTTGGCGCTGGGTAAGTACTGGGTCTTTCATGTATTGAATTGTTGTAGATTATAGATTGCAGATTGAAGATTGTGAGTGTGAGTGTGAGGTATCTGCATGTGAGTAGTCGGATGTGGGTAGTAAAGTACGCATTGTACGGAGAAGGTACTAGGTGGTGTGGCATTGTAGTAGTGGCAGCGAATAAAGCAGGGGAATAAAGAGAAGAATTCTTTCCAGCCCATATGACAAACCTATTGATGGCCAGAGGCAGGTGGTCATCATTCATCCTTTATTTCGCTGGCAAAGGGTGCAAAGGCTCTACTGGCACAGTCACCAAACCTGCTTGATGTGACTTGATGTGACTTGATGTGACTTGATGTGACTTGATGTGACTTGATGTGACTTGATTTGGCTCGACTTGACTTGACTTGACTTGACTTGACTTGACTTGACTTGACTTGACTTGACTCGACTCGATTCACGATCAAGGAAAAGACAGGAGTATGGGTAGTAAAATAATAATGAACGAATAATGCCCTCGATGAATGAAATTGAAGTGTTTCGCTTCGAGGAGACTAACCAAACAATTACTACTTTGGAGCAAATAGTGGGATCCTTAGACCATGAAATACTTCATAAACCCTTACTACCTGGCTACCTAGTATTTCTTCCACCCACTCCTTCACTCCCACCACCACTCACCTTCACTCCCACCACGACTCCCTTTCACTCCCACCAAGCCCCCCTTGCAAGAACAATAAACACCAACCAACTCCTTCGTACAAGCACAAGCGATCAGACCCAGCCCACTTCTCACCCACGCAATAATCCTCATTACCCTTTACCCTTTACCCTTTACCCTGATTACACGCTACACACTGGCCACACCATAAACCAACGAACTGATCGAACTGCGTCTTTGGTTCGTTTCAATCACAAACACCCAAATCTTAATACTGTGGATTAAGGGTCACCGTATTCCTCATATAATTCATTTTCATCGCCCAGTTTTCTATCAATCTATTCACATTTCAACTTGTCCTCCAAACAAAGGAACATAACCATATAATTTGGTAAAGCCAAACCGGCCTCGGTGTCCCGCTGTTCTAAGCCGGCGCCAGACGGTGCAAGGCTCTGCCATTGTAAAAAAAAAAATCTCCAAAAAAATAAACCAAATCTCCCCTCAATCTTCCTTCAATTTTCTATTCTCGGATATCGCATCTTACCGGCGTTGGATCAAATATTCAAATTTGGAGTCAAAGGGCATATATACCCATATACCACGGCAGCGGCATTTTACTTTTATTATACATCAGAACAATTTCCCATATTGCTCTCTTAACTTTTATTTACTTCGACTCGATCTATTATCGACTCAGCAATTCAATTGAATTGCATACAATCTCTTAAAGATCTCATCTATCATCTTGAGGGTGGTTTTTTCCCATCTTGTTACCAGTGACGACTTGTTGACGGTCGTCCAACTTTATCCTTACTCTTACCTAAAATATATATCTCACGCTCGATTCATCTCTCTTCAATATGATCATTGACGGGGAAAAGTGGGCTTGTGATGCTTGCGTCAGAGGTCATCGTGTTAGCAATTGTCATCATTCAGACAGACCTCTGCAACACATCAATAAAAAGGTATACTAATTGTATTTTGATGTGCCGATCTTGCTAACCAGACTTGTTTAGGGTCGTCCTGTCTCACAATGTACTCATTGTCGAACAATGCGCAAATCCAGAGCAGCACATGTTCGATGTGAATGCGGTTCAGAAAAGGCACATTCCAAAGGATCCTGTCCGGAAAATGGAGATACACAGGGTGAGCTTTTACGACACACTCCTGGCACAACAGTCCCAGTCTCTGACCTAATTAAAGCAGATACCTGTTGTTGCAGTCATGGAGCCCGATGCACTTGCGCTTTGAAAAATGACCATCTCCCTCCGGTACCCGAGTCTGACTCTGATGAGACTCCCTCAATTTCTATACCAGTATCCAAACCAAGACGACCCCGTGCGCAGACCACTCAATCGGAAAACAATTTGACAATATTTACAAATGGTCACCACAAGCCCGTACACAAGAATAACAACATGGCTCACAAATGTGGTCTGCCATATACCGTGCCCCGGGCACACTCAATCCATGGACAATCATCATCATCGAGTCTGGCCAATAGGTCTGTTGATAATTTACCACACACGAACGCTATCGATACCTTACACAGCGAATCTCAAATCAAAGACTCTATAGTGAGTGCTCAACAGGAGCAGCGAATGATCAAGTCGGAACATGCCTCGCCACTCGTCAGCCCAACAACAAATTTCCACCAAATAAATGGTCAATTACCACCTTTGGATATAACCAATATGTCGACGCCCGAATACAATAACATATATCAATTCGATGGATATGGTGGGGCAATCCAAGATTTCGAACAACCAATATTCTCCGCCGGAATCGGTTCCGCTTCTGTCGACTGGAGTAATTACCCAGGCTTAAATTTCAACGATGACAACTTCGCAGCCTCTTCTTATAGCCAAGCGGCGTCGTTTAATGGATTCGACTTTTCCAGTATCGATCATCCAGCATTAACGACTACATCAACCTCTGGGGAACAATCAGAAATCGAAGATTTTATGGGTGTTTCGGATCCTTCCAGGCCTGCATTGATGAACAATCAGAATAACCAATACGGGTCTGATCTTGATGCATCAGAATTTGGTGGAGAAATTGAAAGATACAGATTAAGTACGACGTCATCCTATCTCGACATGTCACAGATGCAGATGCTCGCAAGCAATGATGTTGGAGCATTTGGACTCGAGGAATTCATGAAGCCAAGCTCCAGCGAATTTCTACCATTGACACCTTCAAATCAAGGTCTACCAATGACAGGATATCCAACCGAGATCAAGAATAATTTGCAAATACCATTCGAAGAGAACAGCACTTTTTTGCCCATAAATGTAGAAGAACCTGACAATTTTTGGATGACGGAATATTCTGTCGCAAACAACGTTGCGGCTAACAATGCGAATGGAGTACAGGATGAGATTGTTTGGAGAGAATAACACCGGTGGAAAGGCAAATGGCCTCTGTGTGCAAATTCCTGATCTTTGGATATCGATTTCGATTATTTATGATGATCACTTTCCCATGAGTTTCAAGTACAGACTGGCGGCAACAGCGTTTGGCACAAGAAGTGCAGCATTTTCAGGTGGCATTATATTTTATAGACGTCTCTTGTGTGAATAGCGATAAATGACTTACATGACCAAAATATATCATGATGCATCCTGTGTATGCACTTGATATGAAATAACTGACTTTAGTGATAATCTCGCGTTCATGTGTTTTTCCGTCCACAAATTGAGGACCGGATGCCAACCCATGTTACATAGGTGACTCTGCAGGCAAAACTGTTATTCCGAAGTCACGATTCGAAGAATACTTTATCTTGCATCAGTCGCTCCCAATGCTTTACGCAATGTCACTATAAACAAGTTAACAAATCGGCTGATAGATTAGATGTTGACTTCACCGGACTGGATTCGTATTGTAAAAGCACGAAAAGGGTGGTAAGAAAAGTAGTAAGAAAGCGCTGATAGGGAAAATGGTGGTATCCGAATCGCAAATTTGATCAAACACGATCTAGATGTGGAGAGGAGTTGTGACTATTGGTATCTCGTCATTGAAAGTTTATTAAAGATTGATCAAGTGGCGATTAGATCCTAGGTGAGACTGGTGCGATTCGACGAGTCACTTGCACACTTGTCGGATTGCATGGAGAATTCATGCTACGTTCAAACAATAGGTAAAGTATGTTTCTTCGAAGGCGGAGGAAATAGGATAAATATCTTCCAGTTGTAACAGATGATCTCGGCATTGTAAAACATTTGACCGAGCCACCCTCCTTTCTGCGCTGTAGGCGAAAGAGAAAATCCACGGAGAAGTTGGAGGAATTGAGAAGATCCTGTTTGCCAAGACAGACACGTCCCTATTAATATTGAAAGGATCACATCTTAGTTCATAATACGGTACTGATACCCCGCCGGTAAAGGCTGTTGAGTGACTTGAACGTTACATCGGGGAGTGGAATATCGGCACAAGTTGCATTCTTAGGATTTACGTCGCATGATGAGATTGGGAGGATGCCAATGGTGTAGACTCGAACGGAACAACAGTACTTCTTCTTCCGGCGAGAGCAGACTTCTTTTGGCAGAGAGAAGGAGGGAAGTGGTGGAATTGTAAGTTCTTCAGGAATGGGTCGGATGGTCTGGGGTATTTAGGCTGGATAAATGCATGAGGGTGCTATGCAAGTGATCAAATGAGTATAGATTCCATCGGTTGTTTGGGGAAAGTTGGCAGGATACCGTATGTATGCGTGAACTCGTCTCCAAAAGATTGAAGTGGAATTGGCAGGGCAATAGATGATAGGTCCAATGAGGAGAAGGAGATATGAGTACGAGGATATCATCCCCAACCCTTCTGCAAGGGCTCCCGAGGGCTTACATGGAGGCTGGTCAGTATTTGTAGATGTGGCCGATGGTGGATCAACAGGAAGTTAAATAGATAAATCATGATTCTCCCGTTAGACTTCACTCGTAATCCTTCTCCGAGATACCTAGTTGGCCTGGCCGTGGATATATTGTTCACACCCTGCTCCCCCACATTTCCACATTCGTAGCTCCCGTCTCCCCTCCCTCCCCCCTTCTCCACAAGTTGGAAAGATCACCTGCCGAGGAAGCTTCTTTCAATTATGAACATGAGCATGAGCATGACTATGACCTACCTACCTACTGGTGAAATATGAATGAGAAAGGATGGAGGAATGAATTTCTTGATGCAACTGCAACTGCAACTGCAACTGCAACCACCACATCGAAGATCAAAGATTCAAGAAGTCAAGGTCAGATCAACACATTTCTTCGTATATGAAAGGTGGTTGTGTATGACAATGAATAGATATGGGAAAGCTAACAATCGATAGGTTCTCCAATTCTCCGAAGTGTTTTATTGTGATGTAGTACAGGCAAGGTATTGTGAAACAACATCTTGAGTTGCATCTCTATCACGGAAGAAAGCGAGAGAGAAGATAGAAAAAAGTAAAGAAACATCATTGAAGATACGAACACCGGATCACTCATACCTACCTACACATATCATTCTGGAGATCATTTCAATATCTGAGTGAGTGGCCAATCAATCCTTCGACTATCCGTTCCATCTACCTATCTACTGCTCATTCTTCAATGATCTTTTCCCCATGAATTCCATCATCATTTAACAAGCCACTTCTTACTTTTTTCTTACTTCTCACATTCATTCTTCCTCGAGGTCTGAAGTCTAACCCTAACCACTCCTCATCAACGGTGACCTCGGGATCCGAAAGTTCCGCTTCAATTCAATTCAACCTTGTTATTGTTTCTTTCTTCACTCAAAGTACTTGGGGGCTTTTTGGCTACATGGATTGAGCATTGAATTGAGTTTCGAGCATTGAATTGAGTGTCGAACATTGAATGAACATCATCTACCAGTACATATTTACCCCATCGGAGGTTATTATCACCGAGGTATGGAAGAAAGCTCCACCTTATTCTGGATTCTCATTAGTGTTCTGAGCTTGTGAATTTAATTGGATGTCTCCTTATTAATTCCACAAACCTTTAATAAGAGACCTTGACTGATTGAATGCTTCATTCAGCTTACTTTCTATCTTTGTACAGCTTCTCGGACAACAGTTCTTCCATCACCGAAAATTTCCATATTCATCATACCATCCCAAGTAACAATCTACAACTTCCGATTGTTGTACAGTGAGCATCTGCTTGTTTACTGTTCTGCAAACTAATTAATTGGAGTCGCATACGTCTTCTCCTTCAAAAATCCTTTCAAGTAAGTTCATTGAAGCCAATTTCATTGTTTGAGAACGACGGGACTATGACTGTAAATATATCCTACGTGCGGTAGCTATTGGGATCGAGATGGAAGTGAATTAAATTTGCTATGGATAGGAATTCTCATAACTAACTTTTTCTCAGTTAGAAAAATAATCAACGTTCCTTCCTTTTGCGCCGATGAAGTCAAAGTGAAAAAATGAACCATAACGACGCGCCAACAATGCAATCCTATCCATCTCCTAACGCGACTGCGGCTGATAGTAGTGGTGGACCTTTCTATGGACCAAATTCCTCAAATCCACATCCCAATCAACATCAGCAACATTTGCCCACTCCCGATGAGCTGCAACTTGCAGAACAATTATCTGCCGATGCGCAATTATCACGTAGTATGCAGCCAAATATGGGAACCAATCGTGGAATGAGCGAAAATCCAGATTCTCGAAGTCAAGGAAATGTCAACATGAACCATCAATACCAACCAGACCATCAAATGCATGGAGGTCATACTCCTATGAATCATGGACTCATGGAAGTAGGTCCTCAGTATGAGGATGATTCTATATCTCCAGCTGGAAGAAAGAGATCAAAGGTATCAAGAGCTTGTGATGAATGTCGGAGAAAGAAAATCAGATGCAATGCCAATGAACCAGGAAATGAAGATATATGCTCAAACTGTAAAAGAGTTGGTGTTCATTGTCAATTTAGCAGGCAACCCATGAAACGTGGACCAAGTAAAGGGTAGGTTGTGTATAACGAGCAATCATGATCTTGAAGGAAACTCACTGACAAAGTAGTAGCTACATTAAAGAGCTCGCTGATCGGATCAATACACTGGAAGGTCAAGTGCAAGGAAGTGAGATGCCTCAATATCAACAGTCACAAGATACTTTACAAAGAAGACCTTCCGAAGAGTTTTCTCCGATTCCGAACCCTGAGCAACTTCCCCGCAAGCGCGGTTATTCTTCAATTTCCGGGGTCGGCGAATTTAATTCTCCGTATCAGAATCAACCACAGAGGTCAGCTTCCAATTGGATCCCTCAAGAACAACCGCGTTCTTCAATTCCAAATTCATCATATCCTACTGGTGCATCACTACCTGGTACCACTCAACTACCTACCAGAGAGCAGAACTACTCGCCAAACATGACAGTACCTCAGCAAAAGTGGGTGAACGCGCCTGATGTTAGCGGTTCTGTTGAAGCAGTCAATCATACCTCACAACCTCATACTGAAGATCCTGTGGACTACATTGACGATTCTCTTCTTGAAAAGTATGTAATCACTTGAATATACAAACTGTACAGTTACTAACAACAATTAGTTATTACAAATTCATACACCCAACTTATCCTATACTATCCCTCACTAAAGCTAGGTTAATTTCTCGGCTTTCTGCTTGTCCTGCTCCTGTCAGGCATGCTTTTTGGGAGGCGCTATATGCTGCGATTAGATCATTTCCAACCGCAGTTCCCCTCAAGCCACGAGGTATCACAAATGCTGTCAGACTCATTCACACAGTTCAATATGATTCGCAAACTCTCCGTCCTCCTACTACGATGATCGCATACCTTCAAATAATGATGCTGCTTTCAATTGAAGCCAACAATCTCCCTTGTGATATTCAAGAGGGTCAAATTATTCAGTTACCATCTGTTTGGTTGAGTACCGCTGTTGGTTTCGCCTACTCTACTAAATTACACGCACACAAACCAATCGACAAATCGAATAATGATCCGGATTCTGATGACAAGCATGCGAGGCGAGTTTGGTTTAGTTTGGTCATTATGGAAAGATGGAATGCTGCAGTGAGAGCTTGTCCAATACAAATTCCGGATTCGGTTGCACAAATTTATCCTGATGATCGAGCTATACTGGGTGAAGTTACATACCATTTAGTTCGTAAGTACAGTCTTCTCATCCTATCTACTTGTCTGTTACTAACTATATAGGTATCGCCGTCGTGATCGGAAACTACACAGAGGTGAATCTTGCTACAAATGACTTGTCGCCGCTCGCAGTTCATCGTGGACTTCACTCCCGACTCCTCAAAACCCAACTCGAACTCGTACGTCATGAATTGAGTAATTCTGGTATCACACCTATCGAATCTCCCGTTCTTCATATCAATTATTGGTGTGCTTATCTCCTTATACTACTTCTTCAAGGGCCACACGAAGACGCCGATGAACAAATGAGAGCTACTCATTATATTATCAGCCAACTTTCTTTCAATCCAGACCTTAAATCTCCTCTAGTAAATTACTACAAATGTTTCGCAGCTCTCGCACTTCCAAATCTTCTTCAAATTGAGACTACAAAGAAAGAGGCAGAAACTACATTGAAAACTATATTAGATGGTCGGCTTGCATCTTCGTCTTGGGATAAAGTTACCAGGGATTTCTTGATCAATAATTTGGGAGCTCAAAGAAGAGGATCAATTGGTTTGTCTCAAGGTCAAAGTCAAGGAGCGCAACAAGTTACAAGTGCAGTGGTGAATGCAAAAGCAGATGACAATCAACATATGATTACGGCTGCAAATCAAGGTCTTCAACGTTTGGCTGATTTAGCAACAGCAGAGACGGAAGATAGAGTAGAAGTTAGCAGTGGAGTTTCGACTGCAGAAACGGTGAGGAATGACAAGGATGGAAGTTTTTCGAGTGGGGGGTTGAATAAGGTATAGGTGGTGTGTGATTAAGAGAGATTGAGGGGAGGGCTGGAAGAGGATAAGGGGGAGGGTATATAAGATTAAGATGGTGTGTAAGAAGTGGGCATGGTACTTTAAGCACTTAACACGGAGTTATTTTGGTGGATGGATGAATATAGGATAGGATGGTGGTGTTTTGGGGCATTTTTATGTATCATAGTAAGGTTTTGTTTGTGTATACCCCCATTTTGAAGTTCTATTTTTCTGAATTTTTGCGGATGGGGTTTGAGAGGAGAGGAGTTGGGGCTGGGGTGTGGTGTGGTGCGGTGTGGTAAATGGGGCGAGGTGTGTGGTGATGGTAGTTGGAGATGAAGAGAGGAAAACAAAATGGGACTGGACGCATGCATGCATCAATAGGCGTTGATTTAGGGATTTAGGATGTTTATTTGGTTTTGGTTTTTGGGGTCAAGGGGGTGGGACTTGAAATGATTCGGGGCATTGGAAGAAGATCGAATTTGAATGAATGGAGAGCAAGAAGAGAAGAGGGAAAGAAAGTGGTATGGGGGTTGTAAAATGGATATATCTGTTTGTGTATTTGAGTGTTTGAGTAGAATGAATTGATGAATCAATGATTGAATGAATGAAGTTGGGGGTGTGAGTTGATGTGATTTCATTTGAAATGATGTATTGAGTAGATTGAATATATCTCGAGATGGATTGTGTGATTGTTTTGTTTTTGTTGTTTGTTGTTTGATTGGGGAGGGGGGCGGGGGGCAAGAAGCGAGAATCTAGAGCTGAGAATTGAATATTAGGAACTGTTGACGCGGATGTTCTTTCCTTGTAGGGGAGCTTAGATATATAGATATATATATATATATATATGGGGTTGTGAATGAGGAGTATCGTATTGTGAGGCTGCAAGGTTGTAAGATTAAAATGAATTGTAGATGAATGTTAGATGTTGGTACTATTCTGAATATTGGATACAGGATGTTGGATGGATGGATGGATGGATGGATGGATAGGGCAATAGGTGAATATACTGGTTGAGTATCTGCTGGTATGTTATATAGTATATCTTATAGAGTATATGTAATGTATATATTGTATATTGTATATTACATATGCGTATCTATATCTATATCTATCTATATTCACCTCTCCTTCATCGTTATTTATATTCTTTTGATTGTACTTATGGTTCGAGAAACTGGAATCGAAAAATCGAAGAATATAAGAAATGAGTTTTTGCGCAACGGGGATTGGAGCTTGGGATGAGGGTGTGGATGGAAATGTAGATTTGAATGGTCTTCTTTTTTGTTGGGGAAAGGAAGTTAAATGGATGGGGCTTTTTGAATGGGGTTTGGCATATTGAGGTGGTGTTATGGCTGGAAATGGAGTTGGGAGGAGGAGAGAGGTGGTGTTGATATGATATAGGAAGGATTGGATGGGATGAAATGGGATGGGATGGGAGTTGGAGATGATGGGTGACTAGTTGGTGGGGAGGTGGCGGGGAGGGGAGGTGGTGATGTTGGTGTTAGTGTTGGTGTTAGTAATGAGTATAAAGAAATGATGATAAAAAGAATGATGATATGGATATAGATATAAGGGGTTAGTGGATGTAGTGATGGATATATAGGGATGTAGATGTATAGGTAAAATACGAGATATGAGGTAGAGAGATTGATAAAGGAGAGAAGAAGAAAGAAGGCATAGGAAATGAAGAGACAGGATGGTGGTCAAGAGAGGATGAGATAGGAGGTAGACAGATGGGAAAAGTAGGATGTTAAGCGAGGGAATAGGAGGGACAGTAAGAGGAAGGAAATGAGAGGGAGGAGCGAGCAGAAAGAAGGTAAGAGAAAATGAGAGAGTAGAAACCTGAACCACAACATCAAAGTCCTCGCTTGGGTACTTAATTACGCATTTACATGGAAGAGATCTCGCCTTGAGTTTTGGAATGGCTATAATGTACTGTGTGATAAAATCTTCTTTTTCTTCCTCCATCTTAGTATATCTAGATACCTAGAGAGACATTATGTTCTAATATGAGATGTATACTATATTCCCAATATCAACAATTTCTCTTCTTATCTTTTTGTCACATAAATGAGCGAGTCGTTATGAGAAATACCTAGCTATAATGTATAACATTCAAAAGCCAATACCTTATTTAATCTTATAGAAAGAAATAGTCAAGTCGCCGCTCATTGTATAATATCAAAAAACTGATTTCCAAGACCTAACGATTTTATATTCTATATTCTTCTTTCTCATTTTTCACAACAAGATTATGTCTACGATAGTATACACACATTATCATCTCGAATAAATTACTTACTTAACTTACTGAGTATATCTAGTATGTCCTTCTATCTATCTACAAACCCGAATAATAAAATCCCACAACTCAATCATCGTTATTCCATTTCTTGTCATTCCATTTATTTCCCATAGCTATATGATACTTATACTCATATTCATATCTATAGGTAGGTATTCATGCTTATATTCATTTGCATAGGTACATAGATACTCATGCCCCTATTCACAAACATATTGATGGGATAATATAGTATGAGTGTTTGTGTACGGAAAGGAGGTGCGAATACATATTCAGACTATAGAGGAGATCGAGAGTCAAGGTGAAGACCTCATGATGTGTAGATATATCCTGTCTGTCTATCTATCTGTCTGTCTATTTGTCTGTTTATCTATTTGTCTATTTATCTATCTGTCTGTCTGTCTACCTGTATAAGTATATACCTGACTCCAACCAGCAATGCCATGTGTATGGTCTGTCTGTCTATCTGTCCGCATAGTATACCCAACTTCAACCAGTAATACCATTCATACACATAATGATACACCCGCCTACCTACCTACCTACCTATTTTCCTCGAAAGAAAACTAAGCAGACGCAAAGATAAACAGATAAAATCACCGAATCGAATCGAATTAATCGAGTCCCGACTCTCGACTAATTTTCATATTCATATATTCGATTCGAATTATCCATTTCATAGATATATCTAGACACCTACCTAATAAACATCCATCCATATGATAAGTTATATACCTACTCTTATTCTATTCCACACAAAAGAAATGCACCACACACGTGACATTCACATTCACATTCACAATTTCTTTTCTTTTCTTTATTTCTTTATTTCTTTCTTTCTACTAGTATTTCCTTCTTCTTTCTCCCCGAGCTGAGACGGGCGAAAGAAACCACCACACCACACCACACGACACGACTCATGAATTCGCCTCACCAAACTAATTCTTAATAGTGTAGCAGAAAATCAAATCAAATATCAATAACACGTGGACCCGTGGACAGCTTTATAACGTATAGTCACTACGCCACATCGTGCCATGGTGAATTGTGGCTGAGTATCTACCTAGCCCGTTCCTACCTATATGTCCACGGGTATCTATGTATACCTAGGTAGTTGTACCTATACCCATGTACATATGTATGTATGTATGTATATATGTATGTATGTATGTATGTATGTATGCATGTATATACAAGCGAGTCCCTCCAGCCATCAAAGAAGATTTCGAGAGAGAAGAGAAAGAGTAAACAAAAGGTGTAGGTACCTCCGGCTATCTTCTTAAGTCTCGCTTACAAGTTGCGACGCCTCTTTTCTTTTGAGGCTTTGTGAGGCTTCTAGAACGTTTGGATGGATGGATGATGGATGGATGGATGGATGGATGGATGATGGATGAGTGAGTGGAAGATGAAATTTCCCCACCTCTTTCTTTTCTTCTTTTCTGGGGTTTTTGGATGTTGGGGCTGTGGGATTTGGATGATTTTGGGGGGAACATCTATTGAATGGATTCACTGTCCTCAACGAACGTAGCTTCGTCATCAAGAGTATCTCTCTCTTGATTCTTTCATTGTTAATACGATAGTCATCACCATGCAAGCCTCCGTATACCTACAACAATATCTAGATAGATAGCTATTGTAGGAGGAATGGAATTGGGGTGTAGCGTGTTGGAATATATACTTGGGGATGTAAGATTATGTACTCGTAATACGGTAAGTTAAGTATTTTGTATTTTATATGTGTATCAGTTATTGAAGTACTGGAAGGATACCTAGTAACGTGTATAAAATGTGATTTATGAATAGTTATTTAAATAAGTAATTATTATGATATGCTTATAGCAAGGAAGAAGATACTTAAGTAGGTACTACGAGTATACTCGAGTAGATGTATGTATTAATTGATTGTATCACATAACCCAAATCTTGAGTAGTCATCATATTATATCATCCTCATCTTCGTAAGGGGCTTTTATTTTTTATGTCTGAAGAGAAAATTCCGAGATTCGCGATAGAAAGGCCCGAGAGCGAGAGGGACGATCTTGAACTTTTTTTTTTTGGTTGGTTGGTTGTTTGTTTGTTTGCTTTTGGGTTGTTTATTTATTCCTGTGGAGTTGGGGTTATGGTTGGAGTTGAGACAATCATAAGAGTACTGTGTACTGTGTACATAATTTTATGTTTTTGTTAGGAGGAAGTTCGATGGGGGTTTGGGTGAAGGGGAAGGAATGGTTAGTTGTGTGAATGTTGCATCTTGATGTTAGGAGAGCGGAGATGGATTGTTTGTATGGTGTATGATGTATGATGTATGATGTATGTATGATGTACGATGCACGATATACGATATGATGGATTGAAGGAGTGGGAGAAGATGTATGGAGGTGTATGTAAGTAAGTCTGTATGCATGTAAGATGATATCATTCTGATTGAATTGAGACCGGGAGGATGGATTGATTGATTGATAATTATTGATAATGGATGGATAATCGATCAACAGGATGAGGAAATCCGATATGATAACTTAATAAGCAAGTCACCTTCGGGTTTTCCGATGCTTCGTGCGAAGAGCGAAGATGGAGTACGGAGTACGGAGTAGGGACGCATTGTGGATTGTGTTTACGGATTGTGTTTACGGATTGTGTTTATGGATTGTGTTTATGGATGGTGTCTGGGTCTGTGGACTGTAGGTTTGAGGAAAAGTTGGTGCGGAATTGGGGGAGGAGGAGAATTGACCAATGAGGGAGGTGTAGCGACAGATTCTAAGTTCGGGAGGATACCTCGATATACCTAGGTACCTGGGATAAAAGGGTTACTTCATCGGAGTTAGAAGTGGAACGAGCTGTCCACGGGTGTGTAAGATATTATAATCTTGTGCATTGGTCGAGTGTACGACTAGGCAATTGTTGCTCGATACCATGCTAGCTAGGTCTTTTCTTCATAAGGAGAGATACTCTCTAGAGGATACCAACGTCTGAAACATAAAACGGATGCGAAAGATGAAGAAATGAGCTAGACTGTAGACTGTAGACTGTAGACTGTAGACTGTAGACTGTAGACTGTAGACTGTAGACTGTAGACTGTAGACTGTAGACTGTAGATTGTAGACTGTAAACTGTATCGGTGATGGAGAATATTGATTCTTGGCCGTTCAAATACATAGACAGTCACTACCCAAAAGGCAAGTTGCCCGGTGGTTTGGTCCCAATTTATGTGGAGAGAAAGGGTTTGATCCTGTTCTTGGTCTCGTTCTTGGACGTGGAGGTGGATGGAAGAAGACCAGACGGATCATGATAATTTTGATAAGCGATGATCTTTCTTGAGGTGAGGGTATGATGTATATTCCAGAGTCATAAGGAATAAGGAATAAGGAATAAGTAATAAGGAATAAGGAATAAGGAATAAGTAATAAGTAATAAGTAATAAGTAATAAGTAATAAGTAATAAGTAATAAGTAATAAGTATTAAGTATTAAGTATTAAGTATTAAGTATTAAGTATTAAGTATTAAGTATTAAGTATTAAGTATTAAGTATCAAGTATCAAGTATCAAGTATCAAGTATCAAGTATTAAGTATTAAGTATTAAGTATTAAGTATCAAGTATCAAGTATCAAGTATCAAGTATCAAGTATCAAGTAATAATTAATGAAATGTTATAATGTATAGGGATGGTAAAACAATATGGATCTTGAGAGTCACATATGATATTAATGTCATAGAGTATTCTGGGTATAAAGATGTGAAGTGTGTTAAATTGGTTAATAAATGGAATACTTTGTATATGGAATACCATCCCATCCCATCCCATCCATACCTACCTACTCATTACTCAATTTCTACTCACTACTTACGATTTACTACTCAATTCCTTATTGCCTCCTAGTGACTACTCAATTCCTTACCACCTCCCACCTCCCACCTCCTACTTACTCCCTACCTTTCCTCCATTCACGTTACATTTTCGCCCTAATCCCAGCCTGCAACTAAGCCCGAATCATGTGTTGACCGATGCTAGACCAAGACCATTCAAACAAAAGTATGTCCTACTGCTACATACAGACAGTGGTCAAAGTGAACCCTATTTCCCCTAAGAACTCAAGGGAGCAAAAGATGCTTGTGCAGTATCCGAAAGGAGAAAGAGTTGACGGGAAAGGGAAATTTCAAAGTCTTGAATTCTTGCTTAACCACAGGAATCCTGTAAATTCGAGACGGCCAACTCACTCACTCACACGCGTTGTTTCGGTTGAGACTCTTCTCTCACAAAATCCCAGAGTTCAGAGAGTAGGAACAAGGTAGCAACAAGGTAGTCAGTCGTAAATACGGTAAATAAGGTAAATAATTACAAGCACCTTTTCTTATTTATCTAATATCGTATGAATGATAACGTTATGGATAATCCCAAGATACAAAAGATAATTCAAATACGAACTCTGCCCCATTCCACGTACATTTCCTATCGTCTGGCTATCATCAGATCCAACTTCCATACTGCACTACGGTACCACACCCAGGGTAGTCTCTCAAATCACTATCCGAAACATTGCCCTTCGTATAGAGATTTTGTATGATAACTCTCTGACAAAGCCATATCCCCAATGAAAATGTTGTCCAAAGTTTAAAAGAAGAAGAGGGAGACCAAGCCAAATCCAACTGCGCCACTCTCAAACTGTTTGTCCTTTTCTTCTCTAGTCATCTCCTCCATCAGGTCAGCTCATGACAGGACAGGACAGGTCAAAATCTCAATACCACAAGATTGGAAATCCAAACTAGAGCACGGTCCAACGGAGCGGACGACAAACCACCGATTCATTCATTCTTGCTTAAACCTAACCTTGTCTTGACCTAACTTGTCTCTTGTAACTATCTACATTATCTCCTGTTTTGGAGATTCAATCAATTACACAATTTCATAATCCTCTCTTCATCAACATCGTTCATATAAGTTCGAGGCGCAGCTCTTGTTAAAGCTGTGATACTCGATATCAATGACTCAGTTATTTCACAGTTCATCTCCAAATTCTCTTCCTTCCAATAACGAGAAGCGGAATTTGTCCGGTTCCTCGATGTCGTCGAACAAGCATTCCAATGGCCACAGTCCATTTCCTCAAAAGTTGAAGAACTTCTTTCGAATCAACAGTTCCACAAATCATAGTGAAAAGAGCGATCCTTCACTAAAGTCCGAAGGTAAATCAGGCTTTCGACAATCCAAATTCTTTCCAGGTGGTGGCCGAAATCGATCAACGACAGTAGCAAGCGAAGGCAATGCATTAGACGATGGCGTCAGTAGTCCAACCGCACATGCGAATCCATACTTTGCACATCAAGGTCCTCCTGCCCTGCGACACCACGACGATGCATCGATACCTCCCAGTCCTCCTGACACGCCAAGCTTCAAAGTCGATACCGTTCCAGGTGTGAATGATCAAGCCACGGCAGCTGGCAAAGAAGAATTGGCTCGAAAATTACGAAGAGTCGCGAGCGCTCCCAATGCACAAGGTCTTTTCTCAGGTAAGGGTGATGGTGATCGACCGGCTACTGCCGAGCTTGGAAAGGAACCTTTGGTACACAATGCGAGCACAACAATGTTGAGTATGGTGGAGGGAACAGATGCTATGGGTGTAAGTGCAGAAGATGACTTGGCACCCTTACAACCCCCAAGTCTACGAAACAATCCAGCCTTCAGGAGGACGTACAGCTCAAATTCCATAAAAGTACGTGATGTTGAGGTAGGACCAGGGAGTTTTGATAAGATCAAGTTGATTGGCAAGGGAGATGTGGGAAAGGTATACTTGGTGAGAGAGAAGAAGAGCAGCAGATTATACGCAATGAAAGGTATGCAATATGACGATAAACGCCTTGCATTTTATCTAACATTCTTTAGTATTGAGCAAACAAGAGATGATCAAGCGCAACAAGATCAAGAGAGCATTGGCAGAACAGGAAATCTTGGCTACGAGCAATCATCCATTCATTGTCACCTTATACCACTCCTTCCAATCCGAGGACCATTTATATCTCTGCATGGAATATTGCAGTGGTGGAGAATTCTTTAGAGCTTTACAAACTCGACCAGGCAAATGTATACCAGAAGATGATGCTAGATTTTATGCGGCGGAAGTCACTGCTGCATTAGAGTATCTACATTTGATGGGTTTCATTTACCGAGATTTGAAACCTGAGAGTAAGTTGTTTCTTGAAGCTTGGGCGTTTAAATGTTAACAAGCTTAGATATTTTACTTCATCAATCTGGTCATATCATGTTGTCAGACTTTGATCTTTCGAAACAATCGGCCCCTGGCGGAAAACCAACCATGATTCTTGGCCGAAACGGCACAAACGTAAATTCCCTCCCAACGATCGACACGAAGTCATGTATAGCAAATTTCCGAACAAACTCATTTGTTGGAACCGAGGAATACATAGCGCCCGAAGTTATTAAAGGATGCGGTCATACAAGTGCAGTTGATTGGTGGACGTTGGGAATTTTGATTTATGAGATGTTGTTTGGCACAACACCTTTCAAGGGAAAGAATCGAAATGCTACATTTGCAAATATTTTGAGGGATGATGTTCCTTTCCCGGAACATTCTGGCTCTCCCCAAGTCTCAAAGTCGGTTACTCTTCACAAATTGACTTTCCGACAATGCTAACAAATCTTAGTCTTTGTAAATCAGTGATTCGAAAACTCCTAATCAAGGACGAAAACCGACGATTGGGGGCTCGAGCTGGAGCTTCTGATGTCAAAACTCACCCATTCTTCCGCACAACTCAATGGGCACTTATCAGACACATGAAGCCTCCCATGATTCCCCACCAAGGTCGCGGTATTGACACCGTCAATTTCAGAAACGTCAAAGAGAGCGAAAGTGTTGATATTAGTGGATCAAGAACCTTAGCGTCAGCTAAAGGAGTACCACTTGATTCTGGCTTGGCAACACCTGGTGCTGCCGAAGTCGAAGTTGATCCATTCGAGGAATTCAACAGTGTCACACTCCACCACGATGGTGACGATCACCATCAAACCGTGGATCAACACAATGGAAGATATGACGGTCGGTGATTGTAAGTTTGAGCGATCATCATATCAGAAACTGTTTATCGTCTATACTATGTGATGGAGTTTGGAGGAGTCACTTGGATGATGGATAGGACAAAAGACATCTCGCGAGCATATTTTCCTATGTCATTTCTTTGATTGCAAGGACTGGATGATTTTAATACATTGCTTGCGGTTGATATTCAGTAAGCAGACGAGTGTTTGAAGAAAAAAACACAAATACGAGACTAACGCTACGCATTTTACCTCTTTCTGTTTGTAAATACTGAAACTGGGAGAAGGGAGCAGAAAGATAAGGTTATAGGGTTTTAAATTTGGGAATTTCTGAGGTATCGGGAAAAGAGTTTGAGAATTTGTGTTGTTTTCCCCAGAATGTTCGGTCCATTGACTGGATTGTGTTTATTAGCAAAGATTTGGGGTTCATTGTGGGGTATGGCGTGTACCGGTTAAGAGAATGGCGTTTTACTTTCTAGCTCTCCTTTTCTGTGGCTGATTATGATTGGGAGATGGGAGATGGGGAATCGGAGCCGAAGGGTAAGGGAGGTTGGACGGGTAGTAAGGATTAGCAGGTTAGAGGAACATGTTGATAGGTCAATAAGTTGATAGGAATTCTACATCTTCTTCAATGAAGGGGTTGGTTTAACTAGGCGAATCAGCGTATAATTTGTGAGAGTAGGTCTTTAAAGTTGTGATGCTAAGCCTTGCTGTGAAGTATGTCACGTGTTGGATCAATGTTTGGAGAGGCAAGTGCGACTACGTTCCTACTCCTTTGGTCAGTTTGTGAGCAAGGATTCAAGCGCTAAGGAATAATTTCTCGCACCTTTGAGTTTCGATAATGTTCTACTCTTGATCAATCAAGAAGGTGTTCGAATGCACAGAATTGATGCGGGCATCGTGTGCATGTCCTTCGGCTTACGATTTCTTGCTTTTTATTCGACATCTCTAAGTTTAAGCTTTTTCAACGCATGAATTTCAAAAAGATGTGTGGATTCAAAAGAATGGGGTGTCTTTCGCCTTTCTTCGTTGACGAGACAATCTTCGCCCTGGAATGCAATGATGGTAGTGCGAAATATTTCGATGCATATGACCCACGAGATGCAGATTTGAGATGCGGCAGTCGCTTCGAGATCAAGTTATTCGAGGAGACCTGGGGTCGGTGAGAGAATGAGGACAAAATGGGGCAAAGACAGTATGTAGTGTGATTGAAATGTGTGTATGTAGTGGAAGATGGGGATGCGGGGAGCCGGTGAGGGCTATGCTGTGGCGAGTGGTACGGGAGAGCCTTGTCGAGTTTGTCTTCATCTTTTTGTTTTTGTTCTTTCGGGATGAAACTACATTTTTGTGATGGTTTGTAGTATTTGCTGATTTTATATCAATCACTAAATCAGCAGCCATGCCTATTGGTGAGAGATTCAAACGGGGCCTCAGCTCAATCAAAGCAAGCTTTAAGAGTCGCTCTGAAGTTTTGCAAGAGCCTGTTCAGTCCGAATCGAGTGTTGATATAACGGGTTCTGGAGCAGTGTCTGTTAGGAAGAGTGGTGAATCTGTAATTCAGAATGGCAAGAAAGCAGCTGGCAAGCGGATACAGAAGCCTTTACATGATGGTTCAACTTGCTTGATGACAGGGACATTAACGACCACCACGAATGATTCGCAGCTCTCACATGAGAATGACCTTTGGTTCCAAGCTTCAGAGAAGCTCAAGGCTGATGATCCTGAACTGGTATGTAATTTCGTTACACCATCTCGAAAAGCACTTCTAGCCAGCTCAATCTCTACATGTAGTATGAACAATACTCACTCATTATATGTCGCGAAACAGACAAGAGCAATGAATACCATCCCAACGAGTCCGCAAAATCCTTAGCGAATGCAGCAACGCTTCTCAAAGTGTGTCAAAATAGCCTCGAAACCTTGAATGCCCCAAGTGGCAGAGCTGATAAGGTTTTTGAGAAGACGATTGAGATTGTAGGCCTGGCTGAAGATTTCGTGGGGTCTGTTGTTAGTGCCGAGCCTCATGGAGCAGTAGCTTGGGCAGGTGTCTGTCTTTTCCTTCCGGTATGTTTCGTGTACTCTGAGCTTGCTCTCTACCTTCTTTTGTTCTTCTTCCATGACTTTCAATGCTTACGGTTTGCTAACAAAGGCTTAGCTACTACTCAATCCTTCCCAACAAGATGAAGCTTGTCGCAAAGGTCTTGAAGAACTACCCTTTCTTATCTACAAGTATAGTCTAGTGGAAAGCATTTGTGCAACTGAAAGTTCAGGTTCAGCAATTGCCAACACGGCTAATATGTTGTCCAGTGGGATCATCGACTTATATACCAAGATACTCAATTTTCAGGCTGAGGTGGTATGCCAATTAAATCGATCAGCGATCAAAGGCTATTTGCGGAAAGTTTTCCAAACCGATAAGTGGGAAACCATGCATCACGATGTCTTGCGCATAGATGGGCGATTTTGGGGTATAGCCCAGGCGATTGATAGCGATCGTTGTAGTAGTTCATCGAGGGAATACAATAGCAGGCTGGCAGAACTTCATACCATTGGGCAAGTCCTCAGGTTCACATCCAAAAAGATGATGAGCTGATTCTAATTCAGATCGGAGCTCCTTAAAGTTTCAATTCAAAGATATCAGGCCGTTATTAATATTGGAATAGAATCTAAGCAACGCGAAAGAACCAAAGAGGGAATGGAATGTTTGCAAGCTTTTCGTTCGGCTAATCTCTATGAAGAACAAAAGGATCGAAATCCTGATCGTGTTGATGGCACTTGCAAGTGGTTACTTGAATCAAAGATTTTCCGCGACTGGAGAGACGGTGAAAGCTCAGGTCTTCTTTGGATTTCAGCAGATCCAGGGTGTGGAAAGTCAGTTCTTTCTAAAGCATTCGTGGACGAAAGACTGGTGAGCATATATCCTGCAACTATTATGTATCACTTCTTTTTCAAGGATATCTCTCCAGAACAGCGGAATCCAAAAAAGGCGGTTGCAGCATTGATCCACCAGATACTTTCGAAGAATCGCCATCTCTGGACGCATGTGATAGAGAGTTGGAAGCTCAACGGCAGAGAGCTTTGTAACTTGCATGATAGAATGTGGGACATTTTGGAATTGATAGCAGGTAATTCTGCTGCTGGTAATATTATCTGCGTCATCGACGCTTTGGACTAGTGTGATTCAGGCTATGATATGCGAGAGCAGTTTATTCAGAGAATGCATAGGCTTGTATACGAAAATCAGCCATGCCACATGAAGTTTGTGGTCACCAGTCGCCCTTATTCTGGGATCGAGAGAATATCCTCGTGCATGAATCAAAACTTTCCTATAATTCGTATAGCAGGGGAAATGGAATCTGAGATGATCTCACAGGAAATAAACCTCGTCATCAATCACAAAATTGCGCAACTTGACTTGAGCTAAAGAGCGAAAACCCGTATCGTAAGTTGTTTGCAAGGAATGAGCCATAGGACTTATCTTTGGTTATACTTAATTATGGACGTTGTTCGTGAGAGGGTATCTACTAGCGGGGATGCCGAGAAGATAGAAGAAAGCCTGAGAACACTGCCAATCACTGTGGAGCAAGCGTGAGTTTCTGATTCGTCTCAGCTTCTCTTTTGAGGTTCTCATAGCGTCTGTGAATGTTGCCAACATGCTAATACAATCATTTCAGATATGAGGCTATTCTGAATAAGAGTCCACGCAGATCAGATACCGAGAAATTACTTCACATTATCGTCGGGGCGGAACGCCCGCTAAGTACGGATGAAATTAACATTGCCACGAACATCAAAGTATGTTACGATGGGTCTCAAACTTTCGAGGACATTTGTTTGGAAGATAGCAAACGTTACCCAGGCATGCTTCATAATCTCTGTGGGCTCTGCATACAGATCGTGGATTCGAAAGTGTACCTCATACATCAGACAGCGAAAGAATTTCTTATCGAGAGCAAGCAAAACGAAAGAGAGCATGGTTCCTGGAAGCACTGTCTCCAGCCAGATATCTCAAAGAATTCTAGCTGAAGCATGTATTTCCTATCTATTCCTTGATAACTTTAACTCTTGTTTGATTGATGACAACGGTCGCTCAAATCGCTTAGGAACATAAGCTTGTTTCTTAGATTATTGCGCAGAGTTTTGGGTCATACACTATAAGTGCGCGATATTTTTTTTCGACCCCGCCGACATTGCCAGCTTGTGTTCATATTCTAATCGGGGTAAAAACTGGGGACGACTTGTTTATCACGGGAACCCACAAACAATATATTGCGGAGACATCGACACAACAGCCCTCATGATCATCTCGTATTTCAATCTTTACGAAGTTGGTAAGCATGTGATCTATGATCCTAATTTCGACAATCAAGAGCTAGAGGCATGCAAAGGCGGCTATACCCCACTACTACAGGCTACCTGGAATACTAGTATTGATATGGTATGTTCAAGTTGGATACTATTCGCATTTATTTCAAAGCTGAAATATGATATAGGTGCAGCTACCTATCAAGAGTGGTGCTAATGCGAACCATAAAACGGGTATGGGCAGGCCTCTTGAAGTTGCTCTGTACCTTGGTGATCTCGTTATTCTCCAATCCGTTGCAGAAGTCGCAATAGATGAAAGAACTCAATTGTTGACTGTGCTAGATATGGCTGTCATGAATTCTAGAAGGGATGAATTTGTCCCAATATTCCTCGATTCATCGGTGTATCCAACGACAGAAAGATATCCTGAAATGGCCTTGTCATGGGCCCTACGCACCGGGAGTATCAGACTTATAGAATTACTACTATCCTCCGGAGCTGATCCCACCTACACTATTTTCAAAGAAATGCCTTCGTCTTGCATGTGCGCAACACCTTTGGAATTATCTTTTGGCATTAATTTTAAACACTCAGAGGGTCCAAAATTAGGCGAGTGGACCTGTAAACATGAAATGTTGAACATACTTTTATCGAAAGCGAAAACCCTGTCTTGTGAGTTTGTACAAAGTCAGCTAGTCAGGTGCGTGGACCAAGATCAGTGTGATGAATCTAGCATGGTGCAACGTTATTTGAATCACCCACGCCACCCTGGGCTGATACTTGACGGGAACCGGTCACCAATAGCATTCGCAGCATTATATGCACACACAGATTCTACGGAACTCTTGTTGGGCGAACCTCATGATGTAAACAAGTGCTTAGCAACTATTTTGCGGTGTCAAGTTTATACTTCAGATGGGCTTCAGACATGTGAGAATGGGGACTGTTAGACCAAAGAAAGCGTTGAAGTTACTGCGTTGGTTGCAGGGGTGATTTCTGGAAGCGAGAGAGTTTTCGAACGCTTGATTAGGGATAGAGCCGATACCAATATAAGTATAAAGCTGGGGTCACCTTTATTTGTTGTAGCTGCGATTTCTACGGTTGCGATTGTCCAATTATTGATTAACAATGGTGCTCAAGTAATGCCATCCGAACTTGAAGGAAGTGAGCATTCATCACCCCTGGTTATTGCTGCTGCTCTGGGAAACATTGACATTGTGGAATTATTACTTAAATCTGGTGTTGATGTTGAGCGGGGGACCGCAATTATCCTTCATTCAATGCTGGCTTGTGGAAAGGAGATTGAGGGAAGATTCTATCCTTCTGCTATTGAGGCTGCTGAGATGGAAAATCATGAAGATGTGGTTGCGCTTTTGTGGGAGTACAGGGCTAGGCAGGCCGTGACTGGAGTGGAGGAAGTTGGAGTTACAATGATGCCGAGCAGAGTCGAAGAGGTGGAAGATTAGTCTGGGGGTTGATATTGAGGATGTTTAGTCCTTATAGTTCTTGTTTTAGGAGGGTTTGAATGTTTTGAAGAATTTAGTTCACTATGTGGGCTTCTCTTTGGAGGGAATATGATACCAGGATCATGACGAGTTGTATCGTAACTTACTACCGCCAGCTTCAGAAGAAAGAGGCCTCGACATTTGAATTGAGTTGAGGCGCGAATTGTGTATGTATAGGCTCATATAAAATAGATACTTCGGTTCAATATATCCGCGCTGTTAAGGCCCCAGATTTCCGGTAGTTTAGACTGCAGTTTGACAACTTGGAGCTCTCAATTTCTGTATCCGATCAGCACACACAATCAGTTCGAATTCTTCGATTCTGTCTGATCGAGGAAAAGTTGATTTCTGATTTTTCAATTCATGTTTCTTCTGGATTGGATACTCTACTGTTGTTCCACATTATGATATCGCATCACATTATATCATTATGTCACCCCTTTCTCTTCCCTCCCCCTCCCCCTTGACCCAATCCATCCTAAGTGAAGAAGTCTACCCTACAACCTACAACCTACAACCTACTAGCTAAAGACGCACACACCTGTGGAGTGGAATCTGGATGTTGCAGTGATAAAGCTTTACATAATCTTTAGTATTAAATAAATAAATAAATAAATAAACTCTAACTCTAACTCTACATAGACAAAACAAACAAATCCACCGGAATCGACCGCTAACAAAACCCCTTTAATAATCTAATAATTGTTCCAACTCAATTCTAGTTCAGAGAATTATACCTATGTTTCAATAATTTCATGCTTAGACTCTAGAAGTAGCTCAAGAGCCAGCATAGGAGCCAATACGTAGTAAGATCTTACATCATCTTCTCATGAATCATGATATGGAAATACAACGAGGAGGAAGGGTGGGTTATGGATAACATGGAAAGGTATTGTGATTGCTATTTATTTATTTGTTTATTTATTTATCCATCTATCTCTTTATTCGCAATGCACAATTCTGTATGTGACATTATCATACCATAATCATTATGGATACTACAAGATTGTAAAATTGTAACATTGAAAATAGGTGCATACAGCAACTCATCCATCCTTACAAGCCATTAAATGCACTACCCAGATCCAAAGCAATTGATATCATCATCTCGTAACTTCGTAATATGCACGTACACTTGCTTCCTGTTCTCGAGATCGCTCTTGTCGTATTTTTCTTCGGAAAATTACCAGCAGATCCGTGAATATCCCATGAAACAATTTCCTTTGCTGACCTTTCATTTCCTTTCATTCATCATCTTCTTCTCCCTTCAGTCACGCACGCACAACCCCATCCATCCATCCATCCATCCCACTATCTCCGTCTCGCCCTCCCCGAACTAACCGCGCTCATAGGCTGAAACGCATCATCCTCATCATCATCCTCACTAATCTCATCATCACTCAACTCAACCACCTGTTTTTTTCTCCCCCCTCCTCCTCCCCCTCTTCCCGTCACCTGACTCGGCTGCGAAAAAGTCAACTGTGTTTGGGTTTGTCTTCCGCGCGCCGCAGCCGCTCTCTTGGGCTGACTCTTTGGCTTGGCCGCGGGCGTAGGTGCAGGCGCTTCTTCCATTTCTACATCTTCGTCTTCGTCATCGCTTGGTTCTGGTTCGGGGACCTTTTTTCTGCTTCTTGATGTGGTGGCTGGTTTCGCAGGGGTCTTTTTGGGAGCTGCGGTTTTCTTGGCTGGGGCACGTTTAGCGGGGGGTCTTTTGGTGGTGGTGGTGGGTTTAGGTTCTTCATCTACAACTTCAGCGAAAGGATCATCGGAGTCGTCGTCGCTGATGATGAATCCACCTGTATTCTTTCCGTTGCCGTTATTGTTTCCGCGTTTGAGTGGGGGAGCAGGTGGTGCATCGTCACTATCATCATCATTATTCTCTCCGTTGTCCGTTTCGCAATGCTCGACTTTCTCACCCCATTCTCCATCGAGGTCCGAGTCGAAATCTGCGGGTCTAGGTTTAGGTTTGAGTTTCTTGGCGGGTTTTTTGGATTTGCTTCCTGAGCGGGCGGCGAGTGCTTCTTGCTGAGCGCGAAACTTTTCCATGGCCGCATTGAGATAGTCATCTTCGTCTCCGACTTCGTTATCTGCGCCATTGGCTTGCTTGATAAGTTCTTCAACTTGGGCTTTGAGGGATTTTTGGACAAAGATTTCCATGGCGTGACGATCGTCCTTATCGACAAACTGACCTACTGCGTCGCCAAAGGGAGTTGTGGGGAGGACTTGAAGGGATTGTTTTTCGAGAAATTCTTTTACTAGGAGTTCGACTTTTACGTCGTCGAAACCGGCAACTTGGGCGAGAGTTCCTTCTTCTGGGAGATCGATTTCGGTGGCGGATTTACGGGTTGCGCCGGCTTTTTTGCGATGGTATTGGATTACGTCTTTTATGTTTGCGACACGGTTGATGAAACGACTAGAGAAACGTTGAGGATTTTCACAGTCGAATTTACCGCCTTCTGGTGGAGTGAATTCAACCTTGAGACGAACAAGAGGGAGGGGAATATCGTCGAGTTCTTCTTCTGGTTCATCTTGAAGGGAGATCCATTCAGCGCGTGCTTGATCTATGAGTTCATCCACAATGGTCATAAGCTCTTTGGTAAGTTTGGTGCGATTATCCTTTACTTTTGCGAGATATTTAGTTCGCTTGTCTGTAGCGAGGACAACTTCTTTTGTAATGAATGGTCGTACAGACTTGAGACGAATCTTCTCGATTTTGAATTCCCTACCGGTGATGCTGGCGATAGCAACATGTTTTGGGACAGCTTCACCAGGAACTAAGGATGTAGCTACTGATGATCCAGGTTGCATGACATGGAATGACTTTTCGGGATTGTACGTTGGATCAATAAGACATTCATGTTCGTGACCCCAGACAACTAAGTCTAGGAAATCAGGAAGAAAGTTTTCGGGTAAATAAGAGGTTTCCGTGTGAGCGTGGTGATTTTGATGAACTGCCATGAGATTAAACCAATCCTTTTGTTGTACTCCTGGTTTGAACCATTTGACATGACCATCTCTGAATGTCCGATAAAGACGCTCGTCTCTTACATTACTCATACCATACAAAGCCAGCTTCGTTTGGCCTTTTTGCAAAAGTACTGGTTTGATTTGAATGCGATCAGCTTCGGGGGTTCGACCAAAGTAATTGACCAACCCGGAAGCTTGTAGTAAATCCAAAGCACAGTAATTTCCATCTCCAGCCGGATCATCATGATTGCCATGAATAGAAAAAACTGGTATAGCAACATTGATATCCGGATCCTCATAATTGACATGATTGAATGAACCATCAAAAATATCGTTTGCGTCGCTGAGTAATTCCAATTCGCAGGGTTTATCTCCTAGACAATTCATTCGTAATGATCGCATAACTTGGTACATGGCTTTTCGAGAAGGTTGACTGTAGTGAAAGAGATCGCCTGCGAGTAAGACCATGTCTACGTCTCGATCTTTTGCTAGACGCATAACTTCGTCGAAACTTCTCCAGCTGTCGTCCTTGCGCACAGCATCATTCTCTGCATATCCCACATGGCTATCTGTGGCAATGAGTATTCGAATAGTATCTGCTGCTGTAAAGAAGTCAATTTACCGTTTTTCATTCAGACAACAGAACTTACCTGTGAAAGTCGGCATTTTGGCCGCTCGATTTTCTTCCAGAGGAAGCTCTCCAGGAAGGATGTAACTGTTCCGACTTGTCGCAGACGATAGAACCACTTAAATAGAGATCGACAATATCAAAGACACGAAAATATCAACAGTTTATGTAGTATTCCGTACAAATTTACGGTTGCTATCAGAATCTAAAGTTTTTGGTTGCCTGCAGTATCTGGGAGACGCGATCTGGATTAGCGTGTTTTTACCCCTGCTGAATGCGAGCACTTAGAAATTTATCAGACGACAAAAGCTCGCAGCGTCGGGACGAAGTAAAATGCCTGCAAGAGATATTTACTTTTTTTTCAATAATCGATTCAAAATCAAATAACCATTATTTTAAATCAAATTTCTTACCAAGTCAATTAGAATCTCTTCATTTATTAAATCTTCAATCGACACATCTAAAGCTACCATTGTTGTTGTTTTCTAGCATCAAGACACACCAGGTGTTTTGTTTTGATATATCAATTGAGTTGGGTGTGCGGCTTTTTCCGTCCAGTGCATGAAAGATTTGCCGTAATTGGCGACGAGACAATTTGATATCAATTCAACAACACAATGTTTCCCAGTAGAGTTCTTCTTTCACGGTCGGTCTGGAAAGGTATGTTCTATATTATGCCTTAAAACTTAATCATGCAATTCTAACACAAATTTTAAGGCCCCAATATCGTTCCGTAAGACATTCCTTGCAGATTCTCTGACTTCTCTAATCACCCCTCACCAGTCTCCCCATTGTCAAACCAGTACCGGGTGTTCGAACATTACCAATAAGAACGCAAGCAAGATCTGCGACTATTCTACCTAATTTCGTTGGTTTGACCTTTGAGATTCACAACGGGAAGGTTTACAATGAGGTGACCATTACTGAAGATATGGTGGGACATAAGTTGGGAGAATTCTCAGCGTAGGTTCCAAGGAATTGGATGAGGGAGATGAGGGGCTAACTTTGCGGGCAGAACAAGAAAACGATTTACATATAAGCAGAGTAAGAACAAGTAAATGCGGGGAGTTTAGCATCGTATGGCATGGTATGGCGTTTTGGGTTGGAAAAGAGTCTTTGGGCTTTGGCGTATGTGCATTGTGTTGCACATCAGGTGTATCATATGAGTTGGTGAAGAATGTATACATTGGAAGAACTATGGGTGCCTTCACTTCCAGAAGCCCTTGTCGAAGATTACAAAACCATTTTTGAGTAAAAGTCATTGTAGCTTCACAGCTGAGAGACGGATTGAACCTTCTCTGACATTGGTAGCTTGACTTTTGATATTATCAGAAGGCCGAACGAAGAGGCAGTATCTATAAGAAATGCGCACAGCTCTCAAGTATCCACATACAAAGAGTTAAACATAGGTCAAATGAGAATAAATGTCTGTTTGATTTCTGTACCTGGAATATAGAACCGTTATACAATTTCGTTATGGGTCGTTCTCCGTATACCCTTATGATGCCTCTTCAAAACTCCGTATAAATTGTAACGCCATTGAATCCCCCTACCCTTCCCAAATTATGCCTTATGATATTGCGACTTTAACGATAGAACTCCCCGCGTTTTACATTCACGCCATATTCTCCGACGGCCATACCCAAGTCTTCCATGGTGAGAATCGTTCGGTTTTGGCTACCTCCCTGTCCACCACCACCAAATCCAGGTCTTTGGATACCAAGGGGTCCTCCACGTCCCTGCTGGTCCTTTCCTCCTGTTGCGCCAGCTGGTTGCTGGCCTGGGATTGGGAAACCAGCTGCAGCGCCCAAGTTTCCCATGGGATTATTAGCACTTGAGGAGTTGGAAGATCTAATGCGGGAATATTGATAAGCATCGGCCGCAATATCAGCGATGAACTTTTGGGTCGCAAGCGCAAGCAGACGGGCCAAACGCGCATCTGTTTGTGGTGGGGGTGGAAGACCAGCTTTTGTGAGGTAATAGTTTGTCACAGCATCAGGAATCTACAGACAAGGATTAGATAACAAAATCATAAAACAATGCGAAGCAAGTAAAATCTTACGATTGGAGCGTAATCATCCATCTTCCCAAGAAACTCTTTGAGTGAGATATCTTTTTTGGTTGGAAGCTTGGGTTCTTGTGCTGGAGCATCATTTTCAACAGTTTCTTCTTCTTGCTTGATAGGAACGAGGTCCACAGCGGGATCTGGAGATGGTGCAGCCATGATTATATTTTTGGATAGAATTTGACTATCCTGTAATTGCTACAACGTTGCGACACCTTGAGATTCGCGATATCTTAAGTACCCAGTACATTTCATGGTCGATTTCGCTTACATAATTCAGCCTGTGGTCAAGGCGGTGACTTGAATCAGTCTAGCGTAATCAATGACCCTACAGCATATCGATAACTTTTTCTATCTGCAATATTTTTGCGTGAATTTTAATCAGCCTTGTGAGCAAATCTTGGAGAAGTAAATATAACAACAAACAATCCTTGATTGGCGTTCAACAATGGCTGACCGTCGTCCAGAAGAAGTAGAAATGTCTCGAGCAAAGCGTGCGAGAACCGACGATATGGATCCCAAGACGAATCCGTATCTGGCGCATATGTATGAGGAGGAAAGTAATGGCTGGGGCAATGGTTCAAATGGTGCTGGATCTGGACTTTCGAACTTCAAACGCCATCACACAACCGCTGCACAGGCACATGTAGCTGAAGATGGGCCTGCGAATCCTTTCAATGAAAAGCCTCTTTCGAAACAGTATTTCAATATCTTAAAGACTAGAAGAGATTTGCCTGTTCACAAGCAAAGGTGAGATTCTGCTTTTCTCCAGGCAAATTGTCTATCAGCTTCTAACTATTTTACAGACAAGAATTTCTTGATATGTTCCAAAAGACCCAAATTTTGGTCTTCGTTGGAGAAACTGGTTCTGGTAAAACGACACAAATTCCCCAATTCGTTCTCTACGATGATCTTCCTCACCTCACTGGCAAGCTTGTCGCATGTACACAACCTCGTCGAGTTGCGGCTATGTCAGTGGCGCAGCGTGTGGCAAATGAAATGGACGTCAAACTAGGAGACGAAGTCGGATACAGCATTCGTTTTGAGGACGTGACGAGTTCGAAAACCATACTTAAATATATGACTGATGGTATGCTTCTCAGAGAAGCGATGCATGATCATAATTTGACGAGGTATAGCTGCATCATTCTTGATGAAGCTCACGAACGTACTTTGGCCACGGATATTTTGATGGGTTTGTTAAAAGAAGTGGCGCTCAGACGACCAGATCTCAAGATCGTTATTATGTCTGCTACACTTGATGCGCAGAAATTCCAGAAATACTTCAATGATGCTCCACTCCTGGCAGTACCCGGAAGAACACATCCAGTCGAGATCTTTTACACCCCAGAGCCAGAGAGAGATTATGTTGAGGCAGCCCTCAGAACAGTTTTACAGATTCACGCCACCGAAGCCGAGGGAGATATTTTGTTGTTCCTGACTGGTGAAGAGGAAATTGAAGATGCATGCCGAAAGATATCCTTAGAGGCAGACGAGATGATTAGAGAAGCAGATGCTGGTCCATTAAAGGTGTATCCACTGTACGGTACATTACCCCCGGCACAACAACAAAGAATTTTCGAGCCAGCACCACAGCCATTGAGACCCGGTGGACGTCCAGGACGAAAAGTCATTGTGGGAACAAACATTGCGGAAACATCTTTGACCATTGATGGTATCGTGTATGTGGTTGATCCCGGTTTCAGTAAACAGAAGGTCTACAATCCTAGAATCAGAGTTGAATCTCTCCTTGTGTCGCCTATCTCGAAAGCATCTGCACAACAACGAGCAGGTCGTGCTGGTCGTACCAGACCCGGTAAATGTTTCAGATTATATACCGAAGCAGCATTCAAAAAGGAACTTATCGAACAAACTTATCCTGAAATTCTTCGATCGAATTTGGCCAACACCGTTTTAGAATTGAAGAAGCTTGGTATTGACGATTTGGTACATTTTGATCTTATGGATCCTCCAGCCCCAGAAACCCTCATGAGAGCTCTTGAGGAACTCAACTATCTTGCCTGTCTTGACGATGATGGAAACCTTACACAGTTAGGAAAACTCGCCTCAGAATTCCCTCTCGACCCAGCTCTTGCAGTGATGCTTATCTCGTCCCCAGAGTTTTACTGTTCAAATGAAATCCTATCCCTGACCGCCCTCCTCTCTGTTCCTCAAATCTTTGTTCGTCCTGCTTCAGCCAGAAAGCGTGCCGATGAAATGAAAGATCTTTTCGCCCACCCCGACGGAGATCACTTGACCATGCTCAACGTTTACCACGCTTTCAAGGGGGAAGCTGCACAATCTGATCCTAAAGGCTGGTGTCACCAACATTTCCTCTCTCTCCGAGCTCTGCAGTCAGCTGATAACGTCCGTCAACAACTTAAGCGCATCATGGAGAAATCAGAGCTTGAGCTCGTATCTACAGATTTCAATGACAAATCCTACTACACTAACATTCGTCGTGCACTCGTAGCAGGTTTCTTCATGCAAGTTGCAAAGAAGGAAGCGACGGGTAAGACCTATAAGACGGTCAAGGATGACCAGAGTGTTTTATTGCATCCTAGTACCGTGTTGAAACAAGATGCTGAGTGGGTGTTGTACAATGAATTTGTACTCACGACAAAGAACTATGTGAGAAGCGTCACGGCTATTAGACCGGAGTGGTTATTGGTATGATTATTCCTTGATTTCCTCCTTCGCTTACTACCTCGACCGCGGTTCGAATTGTCATGTGAATCGAACATAAGCTAATTTATAACAGGACATCGCGCCAACCTACTACGATCTTGAAACATTCGGAAAAGGTGAAATTAAAACAGCTTTATTGCGGGCTCAAGATAAAGTCAAGAGGAAGCAGGCTATGAAGGGTGGTAGATAAATGCCGATCCTTTTAATTCGACAACATCAAGCACAGGATACATTCCTGATGTCATGACTTACTTCTAGTACGTCAATGGTGTTCTAGTCTCGACTCAGATCAACGAACCGAGGTGAAGATGGAAGATATTAGCATGCGCTCAATGATGCCATTTAGGAGTTGGGTTATGCATGTACGTTTTTGAGATGACGAATATTACGAGGCTGGCAATTCTTGAGGCATGAACTCTTTGAAGTTCACTGAAAAGCTATTAGAATGATCTAAAGGTACTCAAAAAGGAAATGGAGGTGACGTGGAATAATTGCTTATACCTAGAAATGCGTATGCGATAGATAGATCATGAGGGGAAAGAGAAGAAATACAAAAACTTTTACTCCATCACTACTTTGCATATTTATGAATGGATATTTGTATGAATGAGATAATTTTACTATTCCATGTACTCGTTATAGACTTATGACGGATCCATGATGAATGAAAGCGAAGTTGAACACGGAAGCTGAAAGAGATGAGATAATGGGCTATGTATGCGTCGTCCACTGCCTTACTTCAGCAGTGAGCCGCTTGGATGACTTGAACCCTGGTAAAGATTAGATATCGACGATAAAATAACATTCTCAATCAAGATGTCACGACGCACTACAATAAACAAATCCTGTAGTGGAATCTAGCCTCGCCCCTTGGAATCAGTAGCCTAAAGTCAAGCCCAGGCCCGGATAAACACATTTCACGGCGAGCCGGACTAGATCCGAGGATTGAAATAGTGTCTTTGTTGTCCAAGTTGTAATGTATACTGGCAACATCGAATGGTGATCCGAGTGTCAACCGAAGTACGCGATGGTAGGGAATTGTGATACTGAAGTAGATGGATCATAAGAACTGGTATAGTAGACGACGTCTTGAGAAAGTAAAAATCAGTTAGTTTGTGAAGGGGGCGAGGAAGACACGACGGTCTGCACGGTGAATCTGATAACCAGAGATTTTGAACATAGGTACAAGAAGATGTGACTCGAAAGCTGAAATGCCAAGACACATCTGATAGAAACAATATAGATGTGTGAGGGAGGGAGGATTGGGCTACGAGATTGAGGAGTAGTTGTGTAGTAATCAAAACGTTATGGGTGCTGACACAGCAGCAGTCTCACGTCCAAGAAGAAGGGCAATGATGTATTGTCCAATACGATGTTGATGGTAAAAGAGTATTCCCCATGAAAAGAGATAGGTAGAAGCAGAAGCTAGCTTCGCGGATGTTCACCGGAAGCATCGTTCGTGTTGGATGGTGTGAGAGAGCCTGGCCGATTGGAGCAGCCTTGGCATGTTTTTGATGTCCCAAAGAAGAAAGAATGACCGTCACCAGATTCAGATGATTTGTAGATCCGAGAAACTGTGTTCACGGTCCAGATAATGGTTGCTTAGTTTTCAAAATATGTTGGAATCTGATGGAAGAGAACAAAGGGTGGGTATTCAAGTTTTCAAGAAATGATTGATCGAGGAAAATTTGTAGAGAAAGAGGTAAGCGTAAGTGATTGTGTAAGGTAGCCATGGGAAACGATAGAGTAGCACAAAAAGAAATCGAATGAATCCAGAAAGGACAAGGTTCCTGGATGCATCAACAGATACATGCATGTCTGCAGTTGAAGATGATATGTGGGAGACTGTGTGCAAACCAAGCAGTGTGAAGAAGAGCAAAATGCAAAGTAGAAGGTAATACTGGGAAATACTTGCGAGACGGTTATCGAAGATGATATCGAGCCAGCAAACGAATAAAGAAAGAAGACACACGGTAAATAGACTCGGGCTCGAATCGGAATGAAAGGCTAGGACACTATGTGTGAAAGTTGGTAATGTAACTTCACTGGGAATCTTCAACCTTACGCCGAACTTTCTGAACGTTTGATTGGTATAATATTTCCAATCGGAATAATATGCTAATAAGGAAGGAGCAAGTGTCGAAGTTTCATATAATGTGGAGTATAGCAGGGTGTGAAGTGGTGTGGTGTGATGATGCATCATAAGGTATTTTGTGAGTAAGAAGTGTGTGGGAATGTAACTAGGCAAAATGCCCGACAAGACGTCGCATGCAATTGGAAAGTGTGATCTGGTGTATTTGAAATAATGCCTTGCATACTTTTCGGGCCAAAAAGGGCCATAGCAAATTTCTAGATATTGCGTTTTGTCAAGTTCGGTTTACAAATCGTGAGCCAGCAACTTTCAGCAAACTCACTGCAAATACGGGGAAAAGTAAGCTTCAACATTGGAGGATGCCGAATCGTGGGGGACTGGAGACCATCCCTCCCGGTCGACATTTGTTTCTATCAAGACAGTTTCCAGGTCTCCTGAGAGAAAAGCTCGACTCTTTTATTGAAGCTTGATATCAGAACCCCAATATGCGTCATTAAAAGTAGATCTAAATTGACATTTTAAATGTTTATCCTGAGGTCGAAGCTTCTGCCACCTAAAATTGCTGTATTACTTTCTTGTTTTTTTATAGTAAATGCTTTTTGACAGACCTCCCCGCGTCAATTTCATCTTCAGGGCTACTGACACCATCACGCCACTCCCACGCCACTCTCACTTGACCCCTGAGCATCAGAACAGGGTCCTCCATCCTGCATGGATGCTACAATTCGTATGTAGTTCATATCTCGTATGTCATTTACAAATACAACATTCTATAGTTCCGGCTTATAATTTCGTCTAATTGCAAGAATATGCAAGATATTACTTGACCTCCAGTCATTGGCGACCTGAAAGCTCAGTCCTTTCTCAGAGAATGAGATCTAATAGATCGCTAGATTATTCTTTGGGCTCCGAGGGGCATCTGCGTATGATAATACCTGAGTCATATGAATGACATCCTTCAATCAAGGTAGGCAGAAGAGCTATGCCACCCATACATCTAGCGCGATACCATGGTCCCAGATATCCATTACATATCTCAAGTTCTTCTTCGCTAGGAACAAGCAATCAAATGATACATTTCTTGTGTCAATTAATAAGCAATCACTACCATACTTTCGGCAAATAATTTTATAGATATGAGCTAGTAGAAACCAAGGCCATTTTTGACGATATGCATATGCGGCCAATTGGGATATCCGCGGAGATTTCCATCAGAAATTCGCACTAAATCTTCGATCAACATCGCGCCGTTCCGCTCACTTGCATTATCACATGCATGCAGGTGGCCTTAAAGCAGTATCTCGGCTGGTCCATTGTTTCGGGATACGATTTTTTGTTGAAGAAGGGTTGACAGTCGGTCAATATTGCTTCTGTTTGTTCCCCATACCAACAGACGTGAAAAGTATCCTATAACTAAATATTAGCAGAATAGTAGATAAGCAGAGGATTTCATTCGAAAAATTCGTTCAATTATGAAAAAAATCGGTCAATGGACATGAAATTTGTTCGGTACACGTGTATCTTCTACATTGAGGATTTAGGCTAATGAGATACCAGGAAAGATTTCCTGTTTGGTGTCGAAGTGGCGTCAATATTCTCCGAGAACACTAATATTAGACAAATAATCTAACAAACACCGTTCAAATCTAGACTATTGGATGATGCTTTGAGAGGCTGGCAGAGGTTCGACTTTTACACCTGGTGCAACAAAGCCTGCGAACTGATCATTGTGACAAAATTGATATTGGGCAGAGTCGATTATTAGGCAAGATGATACATACTTCTAACAATGTAGTTCCAAGAGCGAAATTCTAAGGACCGTGAAAAAGATTGACATATGAATTGATGCCTTGAAATTGGCTATTAAACGTCCAATATGTTTGTCTGAGGGGGATGACTCTTAGTGGTTGTCGAGGAAGAACTCTTTCACAGATGCGTTGTCACTTTGCGAAACTATTCATGGGGCCGCTGAAAAATGCAACCTGGATTATAACCAATCTGTGGAATCATCAGTTGAGAATAGCGTAATGCAATTCCAGATATTGATTTGATCGCAGCTTGGATAGGCCCAAGAGCTGTTGTTTAACATAGCACCATTCAAAACAGAGATCCGTCTTGATAACATAGACTCATGCCATGATTTATAGCAGATGTCACTGTAGCTGTTGTACAGCAAGGTCCTTCGAGAGACTTTCGGCAACAGCGAAATTTCAGAGAAGCTTCTCTGTGACTGCTTGTTGATTAGAGGTCGGCCAAACAACGGTCGTCGCTGTAAAGGTTCGATATTAGATCCCTATTTTAATCTAATGGCATCGAGGTCTATTCCAAGTAATTGAGTTGCTTCCTTCGCTATGAAGAATATACAGTCGATCGCATGGGCACTAATAAAGAAATTGATCTTGCATATGAAAGCGCCAGTTGAACTTGCGGATGCGATATAATCGTACATTCAGTATGCGCATCATGCAGATATTCTTGTAAACAATTTCAAGCATGAAATCCACTGTGACACAGTCGTCTGTAGACGTGTAAGACCCAGAAACCGGAAGATTGACCCGGGGCCTTTTTCAACTGCCGTTGTTCTCAAAGGTATAGATATGTCTATGTAGTCCAAAACTTCACCGATATCTCGGTAGTTGGCAGTCAATCATCAAACCGATCGTGGTAATAGAGGGCACGACAGCCGCAGTGTAAAATGGCATGAATTTGAACAATCGAAATCCAGGTTTTTGGAAGTAGCCTCGAAAAAAATCAGATTGATGAAGCAAAGATCTCGCGCGGCAAGAACCAGTTGCTGGCCCGCGAGAATGAAAAATCTACAAGAAAATTTGAGATTCAAGACCTAACTGCTTAAAAGCTTGAGACTTTCATCCCAACTAATGTAGGTGGACAGATTGAGAACATAAAGTGCTCTACTTGAATATATGCTTTAACGTGCATACATCAACTCCGTAGCACAAGGTCTCTTGAAAGCCATTCAAATTCAATTGTTCCAATGGCATTCTAACAATGATAACCATTGAGCTTGTGCGTTGTCTGCTCGCACAGTGATTTGGTGAATTAGCCCAACAACTGAAAGTTGGAGTTCTGCTGCCGATCCTTGTCCTGTAAGTGACTAAAAGAGGGCATATTCGCGCTGTAGAAAGCTCAATTTCTAGATCTTCTCACCTAGACCAGAGCCATTTTATTCAGCAATTTCTGCGGTAACAAATCAGAGGCATCAAAACTCACACACAACCGTGAAGCATCTCACAACGTTATTTTGTAGGTCTGTACCACACAAGGTCATAGAATTCGGATTCATTGGCCGGCGAGCATCCCAATGCTATACTATTCGTTACGACTGTGATGATATGAATTTGAAGAAACAAAGCCAACAGTGAATTGTTCGGGGAAGCGGAGGCTACATGTAGGGACACGCTATTAACAATCATGACTCCGAGCTGAAAATTCGTATTGATGAATTGCGTGCACAAAAGATTTGCTGTATTCATATGTAGACACATCAGTTACACCGAAGATATTTGAGGCTTGAGGTACTCTAGTGGGTGTACAGATTGATGGGACACTACAAAAATGGACTTGTGAATATTTCTCGATGCATCGAATTAGATATCTTGGAAGTTGTTATAATCTTTCATTAGATTTGAAACAATCAAATCATGAATTCTGATATCAAACAATTGAAGAACGAATTTATTAGGAATTTCGAAAGTTGCAAAGTGTCCCGTCAGTTCATACACCCACTGGTGGTACTATACTGGAGCTAGAGAAAGTGGACTTATTTTGAGCAACATACTTTTGCTTTCCACCACGTGTGAATACTAAATTTTGACAAAAACGGGATGGATTGATGTTTGCCTATCCACGGGGCTGAAAATAAAGGAGCGGTCCAAGTGCAACGGCCACTAAATCAAGTACCATTATCATCCTTGCGACGGCACAAGGGCGGGCAAGAAGTGTGGAAGCTGACCCGGAAAGCCTTCGCTAACGACCCGAACATCCTAGCACATTGCAGACGTCCGCAGATATTGGATTATAGCTTCATATCTGCATTCATGTGTCAGCAATAATTACAATAACAATGCAGTCGACATTGTCTTTAATCTCAGCTGCACATGCCGTGTTTCGCGAAGGAAACTAAGATGTCCTCAGTCAGATATGTGTACAATCGCCGATTGATTTGCGGCGCAACGCTCTCAAAAGATAGAAGTAGTCACCCTTGTAGCATTGAGATGGGGCGATTGATGGCGGAAACTTCGTATGGGCCAGCAATAGGTGCATTACCTTAGCTGCATAAGTCTTGCGCGCCTGCAAGTTTGACAGGTGGAATGTTACATCGATTCTGATGATATTCAACAAGCGACCGCAGAGGTGCAGTCAACCAGAAAATAGTCCGTATTCGAGATTGACTGCTTAAATATATCATGAATGAATCCGTGCCCGTTGTCAAATATGATATTCTTTTCAAAAGTGGCGTCTTGCCCTCGATTGTTTTTCTCTGTCGCATGGATCTAACTGTCTGTTCGTGGACTTCAGACGATTCAGTATATGGGGATCATACGTCGACTTCTCGAATATTATGAGTGCCACTTAAATGAAATCTAAAGCCACATTATTACGTATAGGACTCCATTTGAGCCTGCTGCAGATGCGAGCGGACTTTTTCTTGCTGCGCTGCGAAAGCCGTGAAGTCTGCATGAAACATAATTGGAGAAACCACACGCACTTCGACACAAATCTGCAACATTAGACTTTCCATGTAATTCTCATAAGATTTTAGCGGGGAAATCTTCATTTTGACCCATGTAATTTGCCTCAAAGATTTGAGCATTGTTGGCCTCTAAAGTTCCCTACTGCTTTCCATGATCCTAGGTGTCTTGATATCAGTTATATATCTCGACTCATCCAACCCATTTCCTGCCAAAAGGTAGAAATTTTACTCATACTTTTATTGGACCTCGTTTGCAGGTCGAGCGTCCATACTGAGAATTAGGACAAGTATTTACATTCTCAATTCCATATCGTGTCGTTAAGCTACCCTGTTGTAACCATCCTGTCATTCGAGCCGCTCTCCTACCAGCGGGTAGTGCAATCAAATCCGAAAGATATCTTGCTGCTAGCAGTCAGTAGAAAGGTATTCAGAACACAATGAGTGGATCTGGTGGAGGATACTACAAGTACCGGTGTAAGTACTGGTTATTGTATAATTGCGAAAATTGGGTCTGGGTTAACAATGAATCGTGTGCAAAATGCTTGGTATGTCAATCGCCAGCCACGAGCCGATGCATGCTAATATCAGTCAGGCGAGCGGTAGAGATGAAGTCATCGTTTCTGCATCTCAACTTAGAATGTCGAGGGAGATATTCGTGCCACAGATTCAAGATGGGAATTTGTATTATACAGTGATGGAGATTGTCGCTTTGAGCGACTTTGACAGCGGTTGGATAGTGAAGGAGCCAAAGAGCGCAGAGTTTCCAACAACCACGTCGCCAACGATCGAGAGCCTTCCAGCAAACGATGGTGCTGTTTCTCAAGTTACAAGAGAGCAAATGTTACCAGCACAAAAGGATGGTTGATAGATACCATGCATCTAATCAATCTCCGTTGATTTCTCCTGCTTTTACGTCTGCTCGATAGTGAAAGAATAGTGTTATTGTTGGATTGTTTTCTCGCCAAAGGGGGCAATTTCCGATGGTGGCCGGAGTGGAAGATATTGGAAACGAAAAGTGTTTTTCTGCAATTGCGACGCTCTATGCTTGATTTTCAAAAGTCGTTTAGCATCGTGTGGGGATGTCCTCGTATGGTCAAGAATTTTTGTAATTAATCAAGTCGGTGGGTGGACAAGGGTGTAACAAAATCTTGAATCACAATACAACGGATTGCGTTGCGTGCGCATCCAGGGAACTGCTTACAAAGCATGTGACCCTTCACATATTTTATGCCATTGAAAGATCTTGCTAAGGAGGCACCTAGAAAATGACAATCCGCATAGGAGATTCTCGGATACAATTTTGAGAAATGAAGCTACGCTATACACGGAGTCTGGAGAAAGGTTTCTCTGCCTTGCATGTTTGATACTGCATCAAAATACCGGCCTTATCGAACGAGGATATCGACTTTTTGGAACAAAGATAAAAGTCCGGAAGCACTGGAAGTACATGATTCTGTGCTCAGTCAGCGTTTGCCTCTTTTGGTGAACTCAGCATTCATTTACCGGTTATCTGCCAATCAATTATCTTGATGTCAATGATGAATCTTTGAGATACAACATCGTTCCTGAGTATTCGCAAGTGACTGTGAAAATTGATGTCTACTATAGCACATATGTTGGAGAATTAAAAAGAGCACAGTAAAAGCTCAAGAATAATAACAATATTGTTCCACTCCGATGGGCCGAAGTTGTTTCATTCGGAGAAAGCTAAGTCACGTGCAAGACAGCCACGCTTTCACTAGTCCTTAATCAGTAAAGTCGAAAGCTCGCCTAGCCTCTGTCTCAACGTCACTTCACTCAGGCCTCGTTCCTTCCACATCAACATCGTGTTCCCCCACCCGTCTAAATCCCCCTCTCCCCCCTTAAAATCCCTTCTATGGTTCATATCTTCCCCTTCCCATCACTATTCTCCTCTTTCTCCATCGTTCTTCCCTTATTGATGCGCTTTCATCGATGTCTTATACTGGAAACACAACATGACTTACAGGGCATATGCTGCACATGCACAATACCTGATGATTTTCCATGCATGAATGAAGTATATTTTCGTGGTGAAGATGCTAAAAGGAGTGATACTTGGAGAGGAGGTAATAGCACTTTTCTGATATACTTACGTCGCTCGAAACATTGGGAATCAGTATATTTCAAGGCTTTAATGTTGACTAGAGAAGTATTCCGCTTTGAGAAGTGTCTATTTCACATGCCCAAGCATGAACATGCTTAGAACAGGAAGGGTTATATCATGTTTTCAAAGCTTGCTTTACTGCATGAAATTCAAATCAATGGTTGTAGCCAAAGTCTCTAGACAAACTGCCAATACGTAACCATGCCCAAGAAATCAGTGGAGCGAGAGGGGGATTCTTGATTACTTCGATTGTATGTTCCGTTTGTTAACTGATAGAAATGGAATGGCAATATATCAACTGCGAAGCCCCTGGGCATTCTGAATTATCATGTGGCTAGACTCGCTACCACGCTTCCAAGTGCTTTGGTTCTGGTAGTGGTGAAGATCGTTGGACAGACCATTTCTCTATGTATTATGGTATCAAGCTCTAAGCTTGTAGTTGAGGGAGATGGAAAAGCTCCGTCCTAGTGAAATTCATGGGTCACCTATGATGATTCCTTGATTGTTGCAGTGCTTGAAAGTAAAGCTTCAATCTGTGTTCGCTGGTCTCTGGTCTCTGTCTTGCTCTTGCCTCAATCAACCTCACCACACCACACTGAGTAGGTACCTAGTAAGCATCAAATGGAGGTAGTGGCTTCTCCTTTGCTCGAACAGAATTGTAAAAGTGCCCAATATAGCAAGTGCACTTTCTGTCCTACATAATCGAAACTTCTGTCCCCTCAAAGAACAGCAACACCACTCCCTTCAATTTCAGCATTGTTGTTGATTGAATCCATTCCATTCATCAGCAAACTCTTCCTCCAACAGAGCCACCCTCTGCCTCTTGCTACTCCTTGTGAAAGTCTCTTTATCTCTCTTCTATCGCTTTGTTTATGTCTGTCTCCAGCTATCCAGATTTGCAAAATAAATGTTTGGTTTTCACCTTTTTAAAACTTGTTTGTTCCTGATCACAATTTGACTCACTTCTATTATACCAGTAAGTTGCATATCATCCCATTAACATTGAATCCTGTGAAGCTGTTCAGAGAATGAGAATGATGAAATGATATTCGAGATCAGAGCAGAGCATATGATGACTTTTGGATGACAACCATCACTATGGTAATCTCATGAAGCAGTCATCCGCCGCTCCCAATGAATTATCCTCGAGGATGTTTGTTGTTTACCCCACCTTTTTCCAAGTTGGCAGATTTGTTTTGACATTGCACATGCCCATTTATTCACTTATTCACGCTTTCACCTGAAAATATTCAATCACTGACTGCTATCCTTGATTTTTAGCGACTATCCTGAAAGGATAGGTGTCGGGTATTCAAGAGAAAACACCAACAACTCAATCTTCAAATCTTTTCTGCGGCAGGATTCTACCCTACTCTTAACTTCCCATCAACCCAATCCATTCTGCGATTCCTTTCGCTGAACAACTTCAATTATCTAAGAATAACCAGGAGTAAAAGCTCTCAATATCGAAACTTCGGTTCATTCTCACTCTTGTCGTAAATCACAAGACATAGCTGAGAGACGGCGCCAAACGTGGTGTTTGGCAATTCAATTCATCGACTTTTCGCAATGTCTTTTCTTGAAGATACAAGCATGAAGACACACCGCTATGCAATTGCTCAATTGCTTGATCTGAAGAGATCCCTTCCATTTGTTTCTTGTGTCATCGAAAACATAAACAAGCACCCTGATATTGGTTAGTATTACCTTGATCTTCCTTGAGTCACCATTCCATAATTACTAATGAAACGACTTCTGTAGCTGCTATATTCAGTCTTCCTGAGCAAGCATTCCAAAATCCCCACACTTACACTTGTTTGACGACAACCCTCTCGAAACAATACAAGTATACACGTCCTGAAGTTACAACGCGCCGTGGAGAATCATCATCTTCTTCATCTCAATCAATGCGCAGTCAAGGCAGTTGGTGTTTACGTCAAAACAACAATTCTGAATCACGCCGCACATTTGACAATCAAATGCAACCACATTCTGCGCCAACTAGCGTAGCTTTGCATCAGGCCGAGAACTTTCGAAGATTCTACAGAGCCGTTGTTTCTCCAACCCACGTAAGAGTTACTGCTGGTGGTCGCATAGTTCCAAACACTAGAGCAATGGCCCCGCCGTCGTTTGAGCCTATTGGCAATAAGCATACGTCCGAGTCTCCCCAGCAAACCAACGAGATTGAACGAATTGATCACAGCCGAGCTGCAAATAACATTTCTGGGGACGCTCAGGCATCTTTAATTCCTGTTGGAGCGCAAGGCCCTCCAGGATTTCATCCTGCCTTTCCTGGTTCTTTCCTACCACCTTATGGCTATTGTCACCAAGGTGCACCGAATATGTCGGGCCAAACATTTAGTCATCCAGGCTATACACAGGCTCTCCATCAAAGCGCCAATAGTAACGATGGCACTAATAGCTCTTTGCAAGCAGTCAGAGTCTCTCATCCTGGTCAATTTGACCCGACTCGTCCATACATGATGGTCAATAACCAGTTGTGTTTCCCCACAGGATTTCCTCAACCTCCCAGCGGATTTCCTTCCGGCTTGGTGGGAAACCCACAATTTGGTCCTCCTATGTTAGGCGGCCCTCCAGGACACCATATGCCACACCCAATGCTTGGTCCCATTCCATTTCCAATATCTCCAGGAAATTTTCCGGTACCCATGATGCAACATCCTAATGGACAATTTTTATCGATGATGCCACCACAAGCTCACACTCAGCAAGCTCCAATGGCGCCAATGTTACCACTTCAATTGACCTCCACCGAGCAGGCTCTTCAACAACATCGAGATCATCTCATGATGCTTGAAGATCACATATCCCGCCAATCGTTACAATCAGTTCCTTACTGGGTAAATCAACGTCAGGTTCTTATGGGAGAGATTGCAAGAATGACGAATTTGCTTCAATCTGAGCGCAACCAATCAGTCAGCGCCCAAACTGAACAGGCGAAATCTCGAACCTCTGTCGATGTTGGAAGCTCACTTGATGATTCATCTAAGAATGATATTCGAAGTCCAGTCATTGTCAGCTCTAGTCCAAGCACCACCTTACGTAGTCAGGAGCCTTCCGTTGCTTATGCAAATTCATCAACCACGCGAAGTGTTGATTCTCCAACCATTCCACGAGCTTCCACCACTAAACTTGGATCTGGCTCGCGATTGCCTGCTACAGCAGCAATGGCTCCACCATTCCAACCCCGTGGCAGCCATACAGATCTTAGTGCTGCTGAATGGGAGGAATTTGCGAGAGTGACAGATCCTCGTCCGGGAGGTCAAACATCACCACCAGCAACACCGGAAAACACTGCTCAGAGATTGGCTCGGCTTATGGGTAACTGTCAGACACGTTGGGAAGACTCTGCTGCTGGCTCAAGTATGATCAGCATGCCAAGATCGCAGACGATGCCTGTACCTCAATTGCAAACTCATGTAGCATCCTTGCCAAATTTTCAGAGAGCTGAGACGCATCCTAATTCCGTTTCACAGATGGCGCAGATGTCTTATGGCCCTGCTATGAGTTCACATAATGCGAGTCTCCAACCATACGCTCGAATAAATACTCAAAGCTACGATCCAGAAAGATTCATTGCTCAAAAAGAGTACTTCGGCAACTCGGCAAGCAATATTTCAAATCACGGTCCTACCCGTCAAGCCCCAAGATTTGATACTGGTAGACAGACATCCGCACAAACTTCACCTGTCCACGGTAACAATAACGATCAGAGCACATTTACTACGGAAGATTATCTCAATAAATGTCAATCGATATTTTTCAATGAAACAATTGATCCAGGTGTAACAAAATATGCATCGTCATGGTCCAGTCCAGAACGAAATTCCGCTAGTCATAATGCTCTGGATACACGATCGAGAGCTGGCAGATCAATTCCACCATTCAGTTTGGCTACTAAATCTCTTGCCAATGAGTTTACTAGCAGCTCTCACGGAAATCTTTCTCCCGAAGTTGTCGAAACGCCACGTACTATCTGTGCTGATGCTGAAGGACTTAAGATTCTCTCCGACGTGTTTGCTGAGACTCCTGCAAAGAACTTGAACTCAGGAAAGGAGTCTGCACTACTTCAGGGACTTCAACATGATATGCCTGTATCCTTTCACAGCCCTTGCACTGAGCAGGCTACGAACTCCGCCGGTATATGCTTGTCAACTCGTAGCGATCTTGATGTGATTTCTGAAGTGGAGGATCGATTTGCATCAACACCCACTCACCACTCCACTCAAACTGCAAGTCCTTCTCTTGATCGTCACTATACATCTGAAGATCTGGCTATTGTCTTTTCTTCGGATGAACCTCGTGAATCAACACCAAAACGAGTTACAAGACCTGCTAGTACTCCGTCCTTGACACAAACAGATCTTGGTATTATTTTTGACTCAAATCAATCAGATGCCCCAGATTCCTACAAGGCTGAAAAAGACTCAAATACTTCTGTCATCGATTCCCAAAAGGTTGAAGGATTACGCAGTGCATCTCCATTGAACGATCTACATGCACCAGCATCTAACCAAGACACAATCCCAACTGGTACCGAGTCATTGACTCGCCAAGACCTAGGACAGATTTTTGCATCGGATTCTTCACAAGCCGTACCATCTCACAAAATTGAAGAGGCTTCTAATGTTCGACTACACACATCTGAACATTTGGGTGGCATTTTTGCGTCGAATTCGCCAATCAGAGGCAGACCAGGTACCGTCACATCAACATATATGAACGGAGATGATGTAGATGATAATAAGAGTATTGGATCTTGGACCCGACGTGAAGATCATCGTACTTCGACAAGTACTCAGTCTTGTAATGAGAAGGAGAATTTGATCGTCACTCCGTCAGCTCAAGATGGTTCTCCAAAGAGCAAATCTAGTTTCGTTGAATTGATCAGAACAACAAGCAGGTGCGTAAAACCTTGTTCCTCAAACTTTCAACTCTTACTGATTATTTGTAGTGCTGTGCAAAAGAATCAAATTTTGAAGAACTTGCTGAACCTTCAGCCTGCAACTCACTCAGCCATTGCTGCACCCGCCCATGTTTCTTCGGCTAATGCTCAAGGTATTGTTCCTCTCCAGAATCGCGGCTCGGCAGCAGCATCTCTGGCTCCTGCTATGGTCAGCATGACATGTACCAGTAAATCCTCAGCGGTTGCCTCACCTCGAAGTATTGCTAGTCCAAGCACGCCAGAAAACCGCTCGCGTATTGGTCGTGGTCAATCTTTCCATCGCTCTCCGGAGCATTTGGGAAACGAGGACTATCTTGATTGCCTGAAAGAAATTGCCCGCCATACATCTATCAAGCGACGTCAAGCGGAACTGCAATGATGTGGCTTTGTGACATCTTGTGATCCAGTCTGAAATCTCATGCTCACAGCTCATGCTACAATTATAGTTTCCTCATCTGATTAGCATGATTTTCATAGGATCCATCAGATTTTGGAGGCCATGCTGTATCAAACATGCACCTTCTTGTACTAATGGCTCATTAGCACTCGATATCAAAATAGCTGGACTTGTATATGAGGATTTAAACCCACTTATGCTAGGATTGGCTTTTCGTATCTTTGTACCTTTGCCGTTTACATTAGTGTCTTTTGTTTTAATTATTTGGCCACAGACATACACACAAGTTTCTTTTTGTAGGATTATTTGGGCACTGAGCATTACGTTTTCTCGCCATGGGATACGGCTTTCTTTCTCATAGTTGATATGAATTTCGCGGATAGTTTTATGAATGACATGGTGGACAGGAATCAATGGAAAACGTGGATAATACGATCGGGCAGGCTTTATGGTTTTCTTTCTGATACAATTTGTTGTTTCCTTTTTTTTCTTTGCAGAAGACTATTAGTCAGTATTGATATTGAGATTTCAGATTGGGGAGGAAAATACTAGCATTCTTGTTTCATAGTCAAATAAAACTAATTATGTAATACCTTTGGTCTATTCTGATATGATGTAATATGGCGTTGAGTTGACTGGTGTGAGGAGACCTCATGGAGAATGTGCGTGTCTGCTGATCCTGTCGGTGTTCCATGAAGGATGTGGAATATTTTGCCAAGGTGATGGATGGTGTTGTGACATCTTGCTATGCGATTCATACATCGGATACGCAAATCATACTTCATGGAACGACTACTCCAAAATTTGAACTCTAGCTATAAGAAAACTCTCAAACACGACCCAGGTCTCTCGGCTCTCTCAATCCAAGCCGAAATATCTCGCAAGCTAGCAAACACCTCATAGATTCCGACCAAGTCAAATCCTTGGAATGGGAGATGTGAGAGAGTCAGTTGAATACGGAGATTACACGGTAGTCTTGGCTTGAGATAATGGGTTTTGTATCTCTTGTTTGACTTGTTATGTTTTCTAGTTGTTGGCGTGATCATAACTAACTTTTGAAGTTTCATATTTATATTTGGGTGTTAATCATTCGAGGTAGGTAGGGCATTGTGTGGATAGAAAAAAGTAGGCATGCGAACGATGTGTTTTTCAAAGGGGTGAGGGGGGTAAATGTAAAATTTGATAGCGTAGGTAGGTACTTGATGTTTGGGATGGATGGATGGTCTAGAAAGGGCTGTATGCTTTTGGAAGATTTGTTTGGGATAAGTTTTGCGTTTTATCGTTTGTTGATAATTGAGTAGAGGGATGTGTGATCGCTTTGTTTGGATGTTAGCGATGTTCAAGGTTGATGGTGGAGAAGTTGATGGATGATATTGGTAAATATGGTATCATTCATTACCCTTGGCCTGACCTAGTCGTGGGTAAAAAGTAAAAAGCTACTAGATTGGTGGTAGACCAATTCTCAACATTAATATATATGGCTACATCATAAACTCATGAGATTGTATATCACCCAGCCCGTCCATGATCCACTCATAAATCTCTCATTCATCCTCGTCATCTTCATCTTCGCCATCCGTGCTAACTTGCGTCAAAGTAGGTGGAGGCCTACTACTCATTTTCTCTCTCTTCACACTTCGCCGCCTCTCTTCGTCGTCTACATCCAGAAATGTACTTTCATCGTCTAACTCCTCAGGTCTATTTCTTTGCGTTCCTCTCGGAGCATCATCCTCATCATCGCTATCGTCATTTCTTTCTCTCTGCGTCGCTCTCTTAACCTGTCTCAATAACAGTTGATCATCATACATATCCTTCATAGCAATCAAATTCTCACATCCAATCGCCGGACACTTAACCACTCTTTTTCCACCTTGATTCGTTGCATTTTTCCCATGATATTCGATGATTGCTTCTTTTTCAAAACTGTGATTACACTTATTATTAGTGTATGGGAAGCGGAAAATTGCGAAAGTAAGTGGACATTTCAGGTCTTTGACGACTCGTTCAATAACAATCTCATCATCGGACGATTCTTCTTCGGCTTGTCCGTTGGTTTGGGTAGATGGACGAGAGCGGTCCGAGGGGAACCATGTGGATTCTTTGGGGAGGGGTAGATCTCCGTCTGGATGAAGGGAGTCGTGTACTACACGCTTGAAGCTCTTGTAGTCGTTGTGGGAGGCGTATCTGTTGGATATTTAATTAGTCTTTGCCCGCAAATTTGACTCCAAACGTTATTAATGCGCAGATAGAAGGACAATATACCTTTTTGTCATACTTTCCGCTTCATATTTTGACCTATACTCTTCCTTGATTTGATCCAGTAACTCCACTGCACTTACAACCACTCCATCTTGCTTCACTTCTTCTTCATCTTCTTGGCCCCTAGTCCTTCGCATTGGAGGAGCTGGATTAGCCTCAGCCAATTTACCACAAACATCCCTAACGACCAGATCATTCCTCTCCACCTCATCGCCCTTATCAATCAAGACCCGCATCGCCAACTCCGCCTGCTCTGTCCAAATATTAACCTTCTTCGCCAAATGTTTCGTATGAATTTCCAAATCTTTATGATCCGCCGGAATCTCCTCATCATCTTGTCCATCCCTTTGTCTCTTCCGCGCATTTTTCTCTACTTGTCTTTTGCGCTCCCATATCCTATCATTATTGGCGACAGTTGTATCTGTAATATTTTTGATCGCTTGACTCAGATGTTTCTTGAGCTTAGCGCTATTGTGAAGAGTGCGGATATTAGAAATGGCTCGTTGCGCATCGGCCGAGAGAGGACATGTTGGTGGAGTGTATTCTGGGAAGGGGATTGATCCGTTTGAATTGGAGGGGCGCGATCTGCCTGGTGCAGGAGATGATTGCGAACCGTGGAGCTCGGCGCCTGTTTGAAGACGTCTGCGAAGAGACATGGTATTAGATGCTGGTGTTGATATCTATTTGTCGTTGAAGGTGGGTTTTAATTATGATGTGGTGGGGAGACGCGCTTGGTCGCATGAAATACTGGGGACGCGAACTTTGGTGTGTTGGTCCGCGAGCCGTTAGCGTAAGCACATGATACGGCATATTTTATTTTATATTCATTCCAGAACTACGCATTTCACGTGGAAATTAGGAGAGTTTGCAGCATTAATCATTTCTACGGCAAAAATTGTGAGTCTTGTAATCTTTTGGATCTACATTAATTTAGAAATTGCTTAGTAGCAGCAAGGCTCTATCGAAGTTGCGATTTCAAACGCTGAAATTTATTTGCTTCCTGCGTTTGCACGGCTTTGGGATAATTTACTTGAAGCATTTTATATGTTTGGCAATAAGAAAGCTAGGCTTTATCCCTTTGCGCAGTGAAGTTACTGTGCCTCGATGCTAAGAAAAGGAAAGGAAAAAGGAAAGAACGGCTATGCTGTTATTCGCCCTCCCAGGCAGAATTGAACATCTAGCCCTACCTCGATCCAGGGAGCATGGGCAATTCGCAATCAAAGTTTCAAACTTTTCCTCCTTTGTTCGACGAATATATGATTCATTCTTTCACTCTTGCCATCATCATCATCATCGTCATCACCTCTCACTTCGCACCTTGATCCCCACGGTCTTATTCTCTTCCGTAGCCATCAACATTTAATGACATCTGCGCAGTTCCGACGGACCGTAAGAAGATACATCTTTCATCTTCCAGATGGCAGACTTTCCACCGATCACTGACCGCTCTTACGGCATTTATACCATCCGCTACCTGCCCAGCCTTACGCTCTCTACACCTCCACCTGTTCCAAGCACAGAAAATACTGAAGTCCTACTCATTCTTCAAAGGACTATTTGGGAGAGTGTTCCCCCATTTTGGTGTTTTCCAAAGGGTCATGCCGAAACTGGCGATGCGTCGACATTGCATACTGCCATTCGAGAGCTCGAGGAAGAGACATCCTTGAAGGTTAAGCCTGAAGACATCTTGAAATTCAAACCAGCTGAACATACAGGGGAGATTGAGGGACAAGATTCTAAGGACTGGGATGGAAGTTTTTCGGAGAGATACATAAACCCAGTCAGAAAGAATGGAAAGGAGGTTAGGTATTGGCTTGCATTGGTTGGAAAAGGAGAGGGAGAGAAGGACATTAAGCTCCAGGAAAAAGAGGTTGCGGGATACAAGTGGTGTTCGTGGGATGAGGCGGCGGAAAAGGTGACTTATGACGAAACAAAAGCAACCTTGAGGAGAGCAGTGGCCATGCTTGAGGGTCACGGGAAAGCTGGTGAGGAGTTCAAGGCTAAAGTTTGATGGAATAATGGACAGTGGTCCGTAAGAAAGAACGATCTTCAATGCTATCACCAGCTAACTTTGCTTTGAAGTCAACACTGTTGTTGTGTCAAGCTAGATCTAGACGGCTGTGTATAGCTGTCGAGCAACTCGGCATTCTTGTGTTTGATCCGGTGAACACATAAGATGGTGTTACTGTGGAACTTATCTCACAAAGCTGATAGGGCTGAAGCTTTTCATAGAAACATGATACACTAGACTCCAATATCCATTAATAACACAAAAAGCAGTGCCACAGCAGTGCACAGTTCTCGACACATGATCGAGGAATTGGACAACAGGAGACACGAATCAAAAGTGATACCTAACTTCCCAAACCTTGCTAACCTACATCCTCGAGCATACGCAATGAAAGTGGCCAAATCCTAGCCGGGGAAGATAACAATTGAAATTTTGACCTTCGGATATCGGTGCTGTGCCAAGACAGCAGTTCTTGCCCGACAGTTTGGATGGAACTAGATCTAAAATCGATATCCTTGATCTGCTAACGCGTCTCTAGAAATTGCCAATTTTGACAAATATTAGAAAAATAGTATCCTTCGTCGTTGGTAGCCAATCGAGGAACATGCATATTGCACATGCACATGTTCGAGTAGTAGGAGCAGTAGTGGATAGAGGAAATCGGACTTAGGGATGATCCTCGCTGGTTCAGGTTGGTTGAGTGAACTCGCAAGCATTTCTCACCCCATTTTAATCCGATTGTTGACCGGTCGACTTTTTAATTTGCCCCATTAGCAGAATCAGAGTCGGGCGGACCGATGTGGATATATTTCCCGATAGGCGTTGCTTATCATCGTAAATGGGCGTGCTTCATCACTTCTTCATGATTGGATCCCGGTGCTGACTGAGCTGAGAGCTCCATAGCAAAAAGCTTGATTATCTAACAAGGATATGTTACCCGTCGGTATGGCGGCGGCTTAAACTTTTTGAAAATGTGCCAAGTTGGCGGACGTAACGTAGGTTGTGGGTATGTTCGAGGTAGGAATGGAAAAACATGCTTATGACGAAGTGAAGGTACGATGTTTTGGTCGACTCATTGATGTGCTTGTTTGTTGATGACGCGTGTATTGCAAAGTGGTGTATCAATGGAACTCCAAGATTACGATGGTTATCATCTATGATTATCTGTGACTATCTGCGACAATGCATGTTATCGCAAAGACCTCGGCCGTACTTTCCCATTGAAAAAAGTATGGAGGGGTGGGGGAAATGTCTCAAACCATTTTTGAACATTTGGCTCCATCCAAAGTCCACTTCCCCACCACCTGATGAATGAATACTGATTATTGGATAGAAGTTTCTAGTATCGACGCTCTATTACTCGTACAGCTCATAACGTCACATTCTTTCGAGCCACCATTAAATAAAAGATCAAATACGGTGTAAATAAATCGCGGCTTCCAACATGTAGGTGGATAAACTTATCAATTTCATCACATGCATCTCAATGCTTGCCTGTTGGTTGCATCGCAACAACACGACGATGGATTGATGGGGATTGATGGGGATTGATGGAAGAGATGCTTGAGCTAATTTGTGTTTGATAGATGAGTGGCAGGATTCTAGAATCCTATGCAATCAGAGAAATTGGAAGGGATCACCAGGCTCAACCTCAATAGAGTGGCTTGTCTTGCATTGCAGTCTGACAAATGCGTTGCGAGTGTATCTGAATCTGAATGGATTCACTGCAACTTAAAAGATGCTTGCTGCAGGAGAATCTGAATGTTACCCTACATACACAGGTATGTACTTGCGTCGACTGAGGGGCAAGTGAATACAGAATAAACATGATGTTATGCGACAACTAGGTATGCAAATGCCACTACGGTAGGCGTATTTAGATGCAAAGTTAATTACCCCTAGCACATGAAGCTTGACTTTATTTCGACGGTATTACCTATTACTTACCCTGTCCCATTCTAGGACCCCAGACATTTCGGCAAAAGCTGGGTTCGGTTTAGCTAACTAGTCCATATCCATGATCCTTCACTCAAAAGTTCGCACATTGTTCTCTTCATTTAAGACTACTTGTCTACCCAGTTTTTGAGAACTTCGTCCTCAGTCTTCCTCAATATCCCCAATTGAAAACAGAAGTCGAGGTTCTTGTGCGACTATCATTCGAGGAAAATGTTTAATCGCAACAAGAAATCTGCGGCTGATGCCAATGATCTTGCCATCGATTCCAATTCGAGTCCGCAAAACCATGAAGACCCTCTTGCCAGTGTCCCAAAGACAAAATGGGAAAAACTCTGGCCAGCTATGGCTTGTGGTTCAGGATTATTCTCTGATGGTTACATTAATAACGTATGCTAATCTTCCAGCCATAAGTTTGGGTATGATGAAACATACTAATATGCGCGTACAGGTAATCGGATCGGTATCTACTATGCTTGGAGTCATCTACGGAGACGTATACACAAAATCTGCCGCCGTGAAAAATATTTCCGCAATCACATTTGCTGGTACGGTTGCTGGTATGCTCATATTTGGTTATACCAGTGATAAATGGGGCAGAGCAAACACACTTACGCTGTCTACGGTAATTCTTATCGTCTTCGCTGCTCTTGGCGCTGGTTCATATGGATATCACGGAAGTGTACAGGGTCTTTTCGCTGCACTTGCTGCTTATCGTTTCTTGGTCGGGGTCGGTATTGGAGGAGAATATCCGGCTGGATCTGTCGGTTGCTCCGAAGCCTCTGGAGAATTAAAAGAGGGCACCCGAAACAGATGGTTTATCATCTTCACGAACGTTATGATTGATTTCGGTTTTGTCATCGGCGCTTTTGTTCCATATTTATTGGTTGTCATTTGTACAGAAGACCATTTGCGAGCTGCTTGGAGAATCTCCCTTGGACTCGGTGTAATCCCACCATTGCTTTTGTTCTATCTTCGATTAAAATTGAAGGAGCCAGAAGAGTTTCAAAGGTATGTACCACGGCTGCTCAATGTTTCTTGAACTCGCTAATCATAAACAGAGAGAGCATGAAAAATGCCAAAATTCCCTATGGTCTTGTAATTAAGTACTATTGGTTTAGGCTATTAATAGTTTCCTTGATCTGGTTCATCTACGATGTATGTGAATATTCAAATCATCAAATTGGTTTATACTGACACATAACCATAGTTCTCAACCTACTCGTTTGGCATTTACTCCTCTAAAATTCTCAGTAACATTTACGGAGATACGGCGCCACTATCTCAATCATTTGGCTGGAACACCGTTATCAACCTCTTTTATATTCCTGGCGCTGTTCTCGGTTCTTTCTTCTCCGATATGGTCGGACCTCGCTATGCTCTTGCCATAGGAGTCACATTGCAGGGTATTGTTGGCTTCATCATGTCTGGCTTGTACCCAGTTCTATCTAAAGTCAAGAATGTCCCCGCATTTGTCGTCGTATACGGAATCTTCCTTTCCCTCGGTGAACTCGGTCCAGGTGACAACATTGGACTCCTCGCGTCCAAAACTTCCGCGACAGGTGTTAGAGGACAATACTATGCCATTGCAGCCGCTGTTGGTAAAATTGGTGCTTTTGTTGGCACTTACGTTTTCCCATATATCGAGGCAGCAGGTGGCAGTGGAAATGCTTCTGCGCAGTATCCATTTTACGTCTCGAGTTCGGGATGTATCTTGAGTGCAGCTTTAGCGCTCTTTTGTTTACCACATATTGGCCAAGATACTATCACGACGGAAGATGCAGCTTTCAGAGAGTATCTGGAGAGTAAGGGATGGGATACCAACCAAATGGGCTTGGGAAAAGTGGACAATATTGAGGAGTCTCCTATTAGACAGGAGATTGGAGAAAAGCAGTAGGAGACTGTTCCCTCTCGGTGAGGCGAGAGGGGTAGCTTTAATGAGTAAGGATTGAGTGATGATTATAAACAGAGGAGATCTAGATACGGGGAAGAAGTATGTAATGAAGTAATGACCTCGTAGAGAGATACCTACTTAATGATACCATTAATTTTCAATCTCCTGAAAGTACTTGTCGTTTGTTTAATTTGATGTCCACATGTGACGCGTCAGTACCTAGGTAGTGGTAGAAGATGTTGATTATAAGTATCTATTAGATCAGAATACTTCACATTACTAGAGTAGTACTCGCTTCTTGTATTTAAAATCTAAATTCTGCTGTCGTGTTTACCTGCGGTGTCTTGGAATGGTATATTGTTGTTTGAGATGCATATACAAGTGTAGTGTCACAATAACACTCTTTACCTCTCTGTTTCACGCCTTTTACTTCATGTCTTTTTACTCTATTTTGAAGTTTCTAATTCATACTTTGTTACTACTGAGTCCTGACTCCCGAGTCCTTCTGGGGGTGTGGAGAAGATGGATAGGATGGGATTGGATAGATTGTTTGCAGATAGTGTGGAATCTGGAGTCTGGGGTTGAGATCGGAATGGGGTGGTTTGTGCTTTTGTAGTTTGGTATTTTGGTAGTTTTTTGTAGGAGAGCTGGGGGTTTGGGAATGAGTGGGTGGGAGGTGGGGG